>HG738137.1:25721831-25960872 GCA_000499405.2 Onchocerca volvulus | reverse complement strand
CATGGTTATTATGAATGAAAGGATTAAGAATTATTGAAGGGAAAATCAATTCTAAGCCTTCTTTTCTTCAGAAATCAATTTTTCAGGTTTGTTATTTTTGCTGTAAGCGACAATCTTAGGTGTAACTTTAGTGACACTCAAGTTTTTCCAGGCTGTGTTATCACATATGACAATGGAAGTGTTAAAGGACATTGTCCAAATCAAATGATACTCGAACATTTCAGGAAATTTAAAGTTCAGTATTCCTCAATTGGAAGCATTAAAAGCGATAAAACTTTGAACTTGACTAGGAAAAACATTACTGGCCAGAATAATGACAACCCAATTCTGGGGTGGATTCTAAGAGCCTTCTTCGGTCATCTTCGATTTCCATAACACCATATCTAACTAAAATCCCCAAATACGTCCTATAGTCCTGTTGACAATTGAGATGAACGTTTTAAAAGAAATGAAAAGTTCTGAACCTTTTGAATCGCTTTTGAAAACTTCTCTGTTGATGCTGTTTTTTCCGTATTTGTTGATGTAAAATTGAATGAACAGAATGAAAAAAGATGAGTAGATTATAATGCATGGCCCATTATAACTTGTTTCACATTTCTTCTTGGCATTCAGAAATTGACGTATTTTGATGAGGCCAAACAAACAGATAGGGAACTGCGCAATTTGTATGCCGTCGATCACACGTGCGCTACGTGTGCGACGTTTCCAAACGCAACTTTGAGCTGCCAAATAAGAATAAAGCGCAGAGTGAGCAGCAAGATTGGTGATGGCAATCCATCGAGCCACTGCGCCGATGTGTTGATAACTGTAGATCATCGAAATGGAAACGACGATGTGATGAGCCACGTGCAGAATATTCGTCTTACGTCCGTCCAAAATCACAAGTACCGTATCTAATAATTCCCAGATTTTGCTAATGTGAAAGGTGAATATCGCCCTGCCTGACCTCGGGTTCTTGTAGAGCCCAGCGGTCAGGCATAAACTTGAGTAGAAGCCTTCATGGAAAGAACTTAAAAATTCCGGTAACAAGCCAAGAAACAGGACAATATCTGTCAAGGCATTGAAAGCATTCCAATAAAAGATGATCGAAGCCAATTCTCGATTTCTTTTTCTTCCCCAGATTCGCGGGACATGAACTACAAACAAGGCATATGCAATAATGAGAATCATAAACAGAGGACGACGCTGTTCCATCCATTCTATCAACATGTGCGCATCGTAATCCACTCCATTTCCACCCATATTTTAATTAGCATTAATCAGAAGCGAGCTGCGATGTGTATTGGAATTGGAGGAGCGAATTTCGCCGATCTGCGTTTCTTCAATAATTACAATGTTCGTCTGACCAGATATATGACGATGATTTTTGCTAATTTAAATACATGCAAATGATATTGCAATCGATCGAAAAGATCAGCAAAATGTGAATGTAAACATACGTCATGAATAAAACGTGAACAACGTGAAAGTGTGAAACGAAAGGATTAATACAGGAAAAGGAGTGGATTCGTTGAGCGAATCAACATTGAATGCTTATCGTGCATAATATCTTGTTGAACTAAAAATAAACAGAATTATTGGTCTGAGAGATCTCAGACAAATATTTTTTGATTGGGAAACTATCTGAGAGATCTCAGACAAATATTTTTTGATTGGAAAACCATACTTTGGAAAAATTAAAGCACAGCTATTATTATTGTTTCAATGAATTTCATTGGCTTAATTTAAATATGTGTCTGAATTAGAAATAATAGAGTGTAGGATGGGTCAGAAATGACTATTCATTGCTGTTGCAAATTTTTACCCTATCAATTGCCGAATTGCTAGCAAAAGCAAGTATCACATCTCAAGGAAGAATTTGATAAATAAAAGTTGCAGTTAATGATTACCTTAATTTTAATTAAAATTTGATTCGTTGGACAAGCAAAGCATCGGCTTTTGGAGGTGTGATGAATTTTTAATTAATTTAAATTCGAAATGTAGGAAAATGAAATTCAAATCTGCTTTTCTTGAAATATTGCATACCAAAAAGCAATATTATATTTATTAAATAGTTTTGATTTCGCGCGAAATTTAAAATAACTTAAAGTAATGTATCGAAAACTTTAAATGACATTTTACTATTTATTGCTTGAAATATATTTTTTGATAAAATTTATGTGTTGATTTTGAAAAAAATTTGAAATAATCAAAGAAAAGAAACAAGTATTACTTACTATCTGAAAAACTATCTTAAATGAATAAATCGATGATAGTACTGCAACCGTTGAACTTTTCCTATTTGCATTTGGTAATTTCCATTAATTGCAAGTAATCCAGCAATGTATTATATTCTTTGCCCGAGAGCTCTTGGTGCGATGCAATAGTAGCATTTGTCTTGATGGAATGATTGAATAGAATAGTCTATCGAATATTTCGAATTCATGGAATTTTTAACTTTCTTTTCGTATAGTTTCAATGGAAATCTTAACCTAACAGATATAAATATTACTATGCCGATTATTTCATTTGTTAACGATAATATAAATCTTCTGATGTATTCCACACTTCGAAATCCCAATTTTTGCATATTTAAATAAATGCTTCAAAACATGAGGAGAATTGAAGTGCATTAACTTAATTTCTTTATTTTTCAATAATTTCAATTTACTTGTCTTTTTCGAAAAATGATATGTATATGAATTTGTTTTCATTTGATTTATCGTTTGTAAACTCATAATGAAACAGTAAACAAACAATGTTTACTAAATAAAATCGTCTATTATAATTAATTAATTAATGTTGCTACTGACTTTAACTTTTGCAGTGCTGAATTACAATTGCTGGATCCAAATTTAAGTACAAATAAATTTGCCTTTAAAGTAATCACATTGGTAACTCCATATAAAACCTAAAGACAACATAAAAGATAATAGATAATTATTTCATATATATATATATATATATTTATATCATTTTCATATTCTCAGGTACTGATCGGAGATGATTTTAAATGTCCTTCGATGAAGATACTAATTTCGCCATTACAGATTTGAATTTTTTAATTACATTCTTCGATAAATATGATAAATTTCTTGCAGAAATTTATCTGCTAATCTCTTCTGGAACTCTAATAAATCATATTCGCATAAGTTTGCGTTCAGTAAAATGTTAGCGATACTAAGCGATATATTTACGCCAATTTACAAATATGTAAATAGGCAAGTAAGATGGGTAGATTTTTCTTAGCAATTATAAAAAGAATGGATAAATCGTTCATGGAATCGGTCATGTGAGCATTTAGATAGCTTTATGATAAAAGTCTAGAGTTGAGTACAAAGACTTTCTTGTGGAATGATCATAAGTTGATGGCCACATGCTTTGTCACTTTTTCAGTAAGATGCAATGAACAGCTAGGCGTAACATATTTTATGCATGTTTGGAATCCATTTTAAATGCTATTTTGATTGATAAAACAAATGAAAATAACGAGAAACTCGAAACAACACTGAAAGCAACAAAAAAGAAACAAAAGTATATGCGCCTGTTGAAGCAATTACATGCAGAAAGTTGATATTTTATTAAAAGACGACATGTTTTAGGAGACACTTGATTAATCTCACAAGATGTTCTTCTTCTACCAAATATCCATCAGGATAAACAACAATACAGGAGATGGTTTAACCATATATCAAGCCATGGATGAATGAGCCAAAAAAGACTTAAACAAATTAATCTTTCTTCTTTCTTTCCTCTTCGGTTCCTGCTTTGATGTTTCATTAAGCAGAAAAGATTGGGTAGTAAATTTTTATCGTTGTAAGCCTCGTCGCGGATCTGTGCACTGATGATTTGTAGCATCTTCGCTGATCGGTGATTTTATGACATATCTGTAACACGAATAATTTCAGGTTCATTTTGTAATTCAAGGTTTGAAATTTCTACTAATTCAATACTTCCTAAATCTAGTCAGTTCAGAATTATTGAAAAAATGTCAATAACGCACACGATATCGCCAGCTTCAAGAGTAGTGTCAAGCGATGGATTAATAATTACGTAGGATATTGCGCCCAGTTTCTCATCATACTCTGCAAAATTTACATCAGTTAAAGCTTGTTGGGAATACAAGCTAATTATCATTTTTTCTTGAGCAAATGTCTAATCGATGGAAAATTTGAAACAGTCAAAAATGCCCATGACCTCATTTTTCTTTTGAGAGCACGTATTTGTTGTAAATCGTAGAGCAAATCCAACTTTTTAGGTCAACTTCATTCAGAAGAAACTTAACCATAGTCTTCGATAGGTATGCCTAGTTTCTGCATCCTGCAGTGGACCATATCCGAAATATTCACTTTATTGATCTTTCTGGATTCTTCCATACTACATTTTGGAACTTTCAATTTCATCTAAACAATACGAGAGTAGCAATTAATCAAAATTATTGATAAATTGTTGATGAACAAAAACCAGAATGTAACATTTTCAAATGAATATCATTGATTTGGGAAGAAGAAAGAAAATGTACGTCGGTATCCATTAACATGGTACGGTATATTCCTATCGGTATATCGGCAACAGAAGCACAAAGTTTTTGATAGAGTCGACCGTATGTTCCGATCCAGAGATCATCCGATGTTATTTTGAACTGAAATAATTGTTGAAAATTTTTGAAATCAAACATCGGATGAAAAGAATTTGAAGAAAAAGTATAATTTAACCTCAAATAAAAACTAAAATAAGTACGCTGAAAAAGGAGGACGCAAAACTAAAATTATTCATTCAATAAGACTTGGATAAGAAGCTAACACTAGTCAGATATCCGGAGCCTTTAGATTGATCAATGCCAAGTAGTAATCGGATAAAATCCACTACATAATTTTTGACATGTGCTTGATATAGCAAACGATCGAGCATATTTGCGGAAAAAACACCACCTTGCGCAAATGGTAATCGAAACATGTATGGCATAAAGGATCCGCGTTTGCGTTCCTTCTGAAACAGTAAAGCGATAAAATTTGAATTTAGCGATATCCATGGCTTAAGTCAATAAATGAATTGAAATGGAATATTTCCTTGCAACAGATTATGTCATCATTGACAGAAAAATGCATTTCATTCAAATATCGATCATTATTTCACATAAATATCAACTTTTAATGATAAAAATGAAAGATAAAGAATGGATTATAATTAAGGATCAAGATAGAACTAATTTTTCAGCATCAGCTAACGTTCGATAATGTAACAGCATTTCATCGAGAGCAAATGATTTGACAACTGGCTAATTTAACAAGCAATCGATGTAAAAATGATTATTCAATTGTGAAATTATTTGCAATTTATAAGTATAAGCATTCAATGAAATGGCAACAAATTGACCTTTTCATATTTAGACTGTTGAAGAGCATATTGATCATCGGCATCGAATTGCATGAAACGCATATTGCTAGCATGCGTAAGTTCCGTGATGATACGTAATCTTGGAAACATCCTAAAATGATTGGAAATGCTAGATGAATGCTATCTATGTCTAGAAAGAAGATAAGCAAGAATCTATGGTACTGCTCTTAGCTGATAAATAAATTCGTTTGCTAGATAGTTTCCAAGTTAAGAATTGAAATTTGTCAATTAAGAAGCCAGAAAATTCCTGAATTTAAGCAACCATGCTCATTTATTTCATACTATCATCAAAGGCTTCTGCCTAAATATCCTATAAACAAAATCATCAGTTTAAAAAGACAAAAAAAAAACCAATTGACCTATGTATTTTTTGTACTGTTATAATAGTAGTGCAATCAGCCAAGTGCTCCTCGACCGATGTTGCACCTTCCTTCACAACGACCACATTATCTGCTAGACAAACACCCGCTTTCAAAAGATTATCTAGGCTGAAATGCGGAACTTGGACAAAGCCTAAGCATTTAATCAGCGCTATTAAAGAATTTTTATTTTCGCTCTTCGAAACGATGCGAAATTAATTTCGCATCGTTTATACAATATTGCATTTGCATTGATTACTTTGCAAATAATGGAAAAATGCGGATAGTCGAGATTCATCTTTGGATGATTGTGCTAATTAATGTCCCCTGGAAGGATGAAAGATGTCTAGGATGGATTGGTCTAATCTTGATGGACGTTTAGTTTCTATTTAGAGGACAGTGAAATAAATGTTTCCAAGCAATACAGCATTATTTCAAATGTTCACTTGTGAGGCTTTCAGCTAGAATAATATGTTCATCTACCTTGATATCTTGCCTTGCATCCAATAGACCAAAGGAAACCATGCAATCACATCTAAAAACGATGCATTTGGCCTGAAAAATGATTCAAATGCTAGTTAATTTCAAACAAACAACTTTAATTTCCTTTCACAGACCTTTAAATAAATGGTGACAATCTTTGCAGTACTTCCACTGTGTATGTTCTGATTCAATCTGGATACTATTTATTCCGTCCAAATCGATACAACTTTCAGATTTTTTTAGGTAAATGTTAGTAAATGACATAATTACCTTTCAGTTTCCTGCAATTCAAGCAGAAATATGATCGGTTGAAGTTCATGTACAGGACGATAATAAGCACGTAAAGGTATGATTAAATTGTACAGACCGGAACATGTTTGATCAGCGGCCACAATCACGGCCGGATTTTTCCAATGATATTCATTCGCTGTTCGAAAGCAGCAATGCTCACAAGCCTAAATTGGCAACATTTCTCAAGATTTTGCACAAAATTAAGCTGCCAGGATTTTTTATATTTTTTGAGCTAAAAAAAAATTATTATTTCACCGGATTCTGATTTGATTTAAAGTTGGAAATTACTTACAGAAGCAATTTCTAGGCAACAGATTAGTCGTTTCTCTTTCAATATATGGCATACAGTGAATCCACAACCGATGTACGAGGAAAGCGGTGGATAGGTCTTCTTCGTCCTGCAATTTCACTTTTTTGTTTACAACCACCGATCAGATCGATGATAATGCTCGTAGGATGGCCTTCTTGAGCAGGCAAAACGAATTTTATCAAAGCAGGAAGATGACTTTACTCAATGAGACGTTCAAGAAGTTCTTTCATTGTTGCTGAATGCATTCAGAAGAAATAAAAAAAATCAACGAAATCAACGGGAATTGTTTCATTTTCCGGAAAAAGTCATTTCCATCCCGACTACTCAACAATTCTTCGCTTTCCTACTTCCAATTGCTATCTCTACGTTCTCAAAGGATTCGCTCTATTTTACAATTTCCAAAATTTAATTTCTTAATTAACAAACTTTCTGGCAATACATTCCTCTTGACTAGAACAGATGGTGCAAAATTGAGATTCCACATCAGGTTCATCCGATTTAATCGTTGTTTCCAAAACTTCATCAATACTAGATTTCTGATCAAATAATTCAATTGGTCTTTGCAACTGCTGAAATAATTATATCAGGAACGAAGAAACTAAAATTATAAAAGAATGAAATCAAAATTAACATTACGACTAACTGAAAGTTTTGACGTCCTATCGACATCATTTTTTTTAAAATGTAGAAATCGTTTCCGTTTTTGAAGCGCTTTTAAATCATTTTCTTCCATTTCACGCAAATCAAGCGCCATAGTTCCTAAATTCAAATATATATGTATGAGAGAAATTTATATATGTGGGAGGAAAATCTTGTGTAAGTGGTGAATAGAACCCAACATTACTAATAACAAAAATTGGTTTTATTTTTGAAAAGACACGAAACCGCTCATCCACAAATCATCTGTGATACTTGCAGATGCTTCACTCAGGAAAATCATAAAAAACGAAAAATCTGGATGGAACAAAATAAGACAACAAAAGATTCAGGGAAATCGAGAAAAAGCATTTTTTTAGTGTGCAAAAAATCCATCTTTAAAGATTAAAATTGCGAATAAAATTAGAGAATGATGCAAAATATACGCTTAAGTGAAAGGATAAAACAATCCAGAAGATGTGAACAACTTTTCCAGATCCGAAAAACAGGATCAAAATTATGTTATTCTTGCTCGAAATGTCAAAAATCCATCATCTATATTGTCAATTTATACGGACACGAAAGATGTATTTTGCATAATGATATTTGAGAGACAGACTAGGTAAATGAAATTCGAGAAGTTTGATGAATAATCGAAAACAGCTATTTTCCATTCATCTTTATGGCCAGAACTATTCATGCATTATTAAAAACTTGCAAATTCACATTCTTTTTGTGAAATTAAGCCAAGAATTTCGTTTTTGAGTTTGGTTTCAATGGCTGAAGAAGTGAATCAATCATTTCATTCTTTCTTTCCCGCTTTTCTAAATAATAACTAAAATTGTTCCATGCTACTTAATACACGATATATGCATCTGATATATGATACAGGAGCATGTAAAAAAACCCGTGGGATTTCGAAGAGTTTGTTTTCATTAAGTTTGTATTAGCAACGAGAGATCTACCACTGGTTTAAATTTTCGTTGTTTAGCTTCAGTACTTTCAATCGATTACAAGGAGCAGCATTCTTTTCACTTGTAAATAAAAAATATTCCATTTTTTACTCTCACAAACTTTTTTCTTTTGTAATTTTTCTTTTCTGCACTATTCTTTAATTTTTTTTTTCTTTTTATAAAACTTCTATTCACAAACTCTGAAAAGCTGCATCATAAAATGATGGTTATTGAAATTAACATATTAATTAATTAACATATTAACATATTAATTACTGCTCTTGTCAAGCATATGTCGAACTAACAAGCAATGCTCACAAATCGAAAAATTTACCAATATTTGCGATCGCTGCAGCAAAATTCGCTTTTCGTCGTTGTACATTTAATCGTTTTCGAGAATCATTTAATGATTCTTCATTAGTTAGCGCCATATAATATGCAGTATCCGTAGAATTCAAATAGTAATACTGACCCGGATTAAGACGAATTTTCTCATGCATTCCTTCTGATTTGATTGCAATAAGGCTAACTCCATATCTTCAATATACGTATGATTAGGTATAATAAGCTCATATATTTTAAAACAGTACTTCATTATGTAATGAAAAATTGAAACAAAAGCAACATTTCAAAATTTACACCTTTTACAGTATCATTCAGAAAGCAATTTACACATCACATAAAATGTGAATGGGTGGAATGATGATGCGACGTAAAACGATGACCTAGGAACATATTTACTTAATTTAGTTATAATATGTATTGACCAATCGGCGATCTTCTGAAAGTCTTATTCAACCACCTGACAGCAAAATATCGATTGATTTTACGAAATTTTGATCGTTAACTTACGTTTGATAAGCATGAAAAGATGCGTAAATGAATGATTTCCCGATGTATTCACTAAAAAATTGACTGTTCGCAACTTTAATATCATAAATTTCATTGCCAGAATGAAATCCATAAACTTTATGCCATGCTTCCGTCGACTTCTGACCTTCTCTGCAAGGAATCAGTCAAAGATTGTGCCAATTTTTGATTGATATTCAAAGTCGCTGCTATACGACAATATTATTGAAGAACTTACTCTCCATCAGAAGTATGCATCAGAAGTGTGATAAATGTTGAAATACCGGGACAGATGCAATTGTTTGCAAGTAGAGAATATTTTAATTCGTCTTCACAAACCACAAATTCTGAAAGGTATAAGCAATAGGAGATAGCTGCACAAGATAGGCTGAAGTTGAAAAACTTTTTAAGCATTAAGCTGAAGTTAAAAGCACTTTTTAAGCATTAACAACCTTTTCTTATTTATTTTTGTCTTATCGGATTGTTGGACGATATTTCTATGCAAATTTTGAAATTATCAATTTCATAAAAATAAAACTCTTGCAATAAATCTGATTATCAATCCATAAAATGAAAGCCTTCTAAACAAAATCTTTAGTAATCAACCAGCATGTTCTATGTGCATTTTTGTTTCTGGACGAAAAATCTGTACATATTGCGGAACATTTGGAGCAAAATCTTTCACCGCCCAAGAGCGCAAAACTGTATGTTCATCCTAAAATTGATTGAAATTGAATTCGAAAAGCAATACTGTCTCGGATGGAATGCTTTTTGGGAATGTTTCATATTCGAGACAGTCTGTTTCATATTCGAGAGTGAATTTCAGATGCTGCTTTGAGTGTGTATTCAAGAAAAAAAACCTGATCGAAATAAAACTATCAAACAGAGAAGTACCATATTTTACTATCTTTACTACTTGAAATTCTGCTTCTCAAATTATTCTATTTCCAAATAAATTCTTCCATGAAAATTTGATACAAATATGAATCTAATCATCACCGTTTTTGTCTTTTGATGAATATGCCTTGCTGATAAGATGAAGCATGCCTTTGCACTGGCCATTCTTGCTCTTTCCAGGTCATCATCCTTTAGTGCAGAGCCACGAATATACAGTACTCTGGATGACCACATGGGTATTTTGAGAAGCATTCGCATTCGGTCATCCATTTCACATGATGAGAGTAAAATGACCAAATAATTCTACGATAGTTGACTTATTAAAAGAACTACTTTTTTTTTTTTTTCACTTTTAATCTTTGCAAACTTGAAAATACTTCATACGTTAAAGTGTATATTACTTAATCACAGATTATATTACTTGTATTCTAATTTCACAGAATTTATTTCATTATACAAAGGCTCCTTTTTGTTCATTAATTTAAGAAAACAAAGCATATCTTCACCTGATGTTCAGGATAGGCATAGAATTCACTGAGAAAATCCAGAATAAATTGAGCTTCCAAATGTGGCACCGTTACTACCACATGTTTCTCATTAGTAGCCCAACCTTCGGTATATTCACCACCTGCTTTCTGTTGTTGTACATATGTTTGGCCAAGTGCTTCAATCTCAAATTCTTTTCGATATTTTTATCTCAAAAAAAGAAAAAATCGTCCTTATATTTTCGTAATTTTGTTCTTCATATTGTAAACAATCGATCAGTAAGATGGAAATTGACTTCCTTTTGATGGAACATTGCATTTCTGGTTAATTTATCATACCTGCTTGGGAAGTATAGCAAATGCAATACATATAAGAATGACAACAAAAAGTCTGGACATCCATGTGTCCGGATACCAATCACCATAACCTGCAAGTGTCAATGAAGCAGATCATCATCACAGCAAAGTTTACCTTGTGATTCGCTCTGAGTGATGCTGATTGATCAATTTTCATGATTCTATCTACACTACTACAAATTAGTCATCAAGAATCTTATGCCTCTGCATCAGAATCTTCAAATCCATTCATAATACATGGAATTATTTCAGCTTTAGATAAATTAAATGTGTAATAACAAATACTAACCGACAGTAGAGAAAGTAACCATAACGAAATAAAATGAAGTAAAAAAGTCGAAACGTCGTTCACCAGCTCTCTGCAAATGTTCAATGCCACATGTACCCGTGAATACCAAGCACAATAAGGTGGAAAATAAGATAAGCATTTGGCGAACCAAAGCTGATCGTCCAACTGAAGTCGAAATTCGATTTAAATCATGCTGAAAAAATTGCATATTTGCATTTTTATTTTTATTTTTTCCTTTCTATTTAAACGAATCTGGGCCTAATTAATTATGAAATTACGTTTGTAGAGAACATTATTTTACAGTCAATGAAACCGGAATTATTTTCCCGGAATGCGCGCAGATGCTCTGTAGATGAATCCAGGTTTTGCGACGATTAACTGACTTAAGATTAAATAGTAGATAACAGGTAGATGGTTGCAGATCGTATATAAAAGTGAAGATCGTTAAAGGTGCATCGAAATAGAAGATGCAACTGACTAATCCATACTTATCTTGTCGTTCAAAACTTTTCAAATATATCGCTCTATCAAAAAAGGTCGTTGAACATTACTTTGAATTCTTTTGAAAACATTGAATTCGACAATTTTGTCAGTGAAATGGTTACTTCAAATGATTAAAGCTTTAAGACGATAAAGTTGTGTAATTTTATGCTTCAAAAGATTTTAGCAAAAATTCCAAAACTTGAATAAGTAAATAGCACTTGAATGACTAACCATGATCGCTTGTAGAGCACTTTTAGCAAGCCAACAGTTCAAAAATATTGGCACATAAAGTTTACGTCCAAGTGGCACGAATATCTGTGAGTATATTTCTTAATATCAGGCAAATAGCATTCGTCGATAAAATAAGGAGTTCATAAGGGGTTGCATTTTTACTCAAATTTTAAACTCACTGTTGATTTAAATAATTCGGAATCCCAGCAATAAATTTAAAATAAATTTTAATACGCTCTTTTGAGATACAAAAATAGTTAATGAAAATTGAAGCTGCGATGGCTTACCGTAGCGATCAATGGCATGCTAGTTATCAATTCCAGTAGAAAATGCAATTTTAAAAGAACTCGAAATGTGCTACCCTGAAAGAAACAGCTAATCATAATCGGTTCATCGTTGCACAAAATATGCCATAAAAGAGCAGTTTTCATTAGCAACAGCTAAAAATAAAATTACCTTGTAACTGAGGAAAAATATGATGACCGTTTGCAATATACTTAGAAAAGCAACGACCACTTGACAGATCCAAATTGAAAATTTCCGATCAACCCATACTAGATATTGACTGAAATTAGGCATATACAATCGACGTACAATTTCATTCGTTTTGCAAGTTTAATGCACATTTTTAATGCTATTTCCAGAGTACGTGCAAGCCATATGCAAAATCGGTATGTTCATTTGCGATCTTTCTCGATAAAATTTGGTCGCTAATAAAATTGTATACAATAAAAAATTAAGAAAAAAAGCTGAAATATCGTTAATTACATGATTATTTATCGAGAAAAGTCTTTGTTCAATTTTACTGAGCATAAGTTAATAATTTTTCTGAAGAATAAATGTGACAGAGAATTAAAGTGTAAATTTGAAGAAATTTCCAGAAATTGAAGGAAAAGATAGTAGTAAGAGATTTATAGAAGCATAATTATTCTAAGTTTGATCTTATAAACATATGTCGAGAATTTTTCGTTGAAACAAATATGAGCAAAAATGTTAACTGATAAGGACGTTTAAAACGGTACAAAATAAGTATGTTATTATGAATTTTATTAATCAAACTTAAAAAACAGCTTTTGAAAAATTTTCCAAATCCTTTTAGTGCCGATATGACGAATAAAATTCTGCTGATATTTTCTTGTTCTTATTTAAAGCCACGAAAATTGCTGGAATATGGAACTAATTTGCTTAGAAATTTGATGATAAATTTTGTCGGTCTACTCATTTGTAATAAAATTACAATCAATCGTCAGTGAAATTTGTGAATTTAGCTTCTTAAAAAGTTCAATGGAGGAGAAGACGAGTTAATTAAAATGCAATTAGAATTTAATCATTTATAATTCTAAATTGATCACCTTTACTCTAATTTCATAAAAAGATACATACTATTTAATTTCGCCGGGAGCATAATAATTCGGTGTAATGTAACGCGGAAGCTGACCATTGTCATTGACGACTCGGACACAATATAAAACGCACGAAAGCACTTTAATAAATAAATTGAAAAGCCGAATGCGAAAACCTAAAAAAGTTTCAGATGAATTGAAAAACAAGACTAAAATTTATCCAAGGATATAGATGGCTGTATATTACATGAATCGATGAGTGAATTCGCCATCTGAATCTACTCAGTGTCGTTTGCACGGCTTTGCTTCTACGCGAACAAAGTCATCCGTTGTTGTTCTGTACATCGAGAATATTTTTGCAATTCTTTGGTATGCATCAATACTTTCATTAACATTGAAATAATGCAATTCTTTTTTATAATCGCTGAGCTTTCAACTTTTAAAATTTGACATTTTTTAATCAATTTTTTCCATTTGAGTTTGAAAGTACGAGAAAATATCAATCAATTTTTCGTCAATCATCATAACATTGGACGTATCACATTTATAAGTCTATATTTTGCAATCTTGAAGTATCTGCAATTGCACTTATTGTAGGAAACTCTAAAATTGTTTTTATTTGTATATTATTAAGATATTAGTGACTAAAATTCATTTTTTCATCTATCCTGAGGCTTTTCACAGTTTAACTTCCTTGCTTACTTCCAACAAACTATTAGAAATGATTTTCAAAATTTTCTCTTCTGGACTAGACCTAATTAGTCATTTTTTCGTAGCTTATACTCTTCTCAAATATCTCTTCCTTAAAATTTCCGATATTCTGTTTTCTCATTATGTTCGCTATCAAGAACTTTGTGGAATCGGTGCTAATTGCTTCGTTCTCGATTTTCCAGCCAAGATGGTCATCAATTTTTCACTACTATCAATAAATATTTTCTTTTTCAACTTGATAAAATAGTTTCTCATTGCTCTTTTACTTTCAAACCGTCAAATGACGATTTTCAATTTTTGGAGCATAAAAAATTTTTAGTGCAACGCTTTCTGCATTTCGATTTCGATATATTTTCTTTGCTAGTGCATTTGCATAATTTTGTGATGTCTCAATATCTTTCATGAAATCAATTCTAGTTGGCCAGATATTAGTTTGGAAAACTGATGATATGCTCACATTCGTGAATTTCCTTCTGAATTCTCGCATAATTTTTGTTCTTTCTTTACCATCCTCAGCAATTTTTACTATTTTTTCTTTTCCTTCCATCGTCAATCGCTATTTCTGAGATAAAACTTTGATTTCAATTGAATGCTTCGTTTCTCAGTGCTCACCATTTTCCGTTCATCGGTCCCTTGTCTCCGTCTTCTTTTGCGACATCGCTCTTTTCAATTATTCGCAAGTATTCATTCTTTTTGAATATATTATAATATTTTTATGAGCACAGATAGATTATTACTTGCTTCGTTAGCATTCTTCTACGTTTAATAAACTATAGCTGAAACTCATTTGACAATGATGCACTATTGCAAATTCAAACGATGATCGAAATTGCCTCAATTTTCTTCGCAAAATTTTTATGTGTGATTCTACAAACGTGGCGGATCTTTCATTCACCTTGTTGGTAAGGGAATTTTTAGAAATGACTGCTGTCTATCATCATCCAAACCGAATAACTGATAATTCGTACAGATCATGTGAAAATCTGATCAGATACTGATTTTTTTTTTCCTTATATTCCATGCTCGATTTTTCAGAACGATCACTAGCTATGGAAATTATAGGTACGTTATAGTTATATTCAGATTCAATAAGCGTAAAAAGAAATTCATTGTGATATTTAATTCAATCATTAGAAGTATGATCATTCATTATGATACCAATAATAGAAAACGTAATGCAAAAAAAAACTAACTTGTCTTGATGTTTTCTAAATAGTACTGCTGCAATCGGGCCTTTAAATTCTTTTTTGTTCCGTATTGCATATGTAAGCTGAAATATAAACTATCTTTTTCATTTATTCTGTAACTTATATGGGAAGAAATCAACAATGTCTTAATCAAAACGAATTTCACATATCATTGGAGGGAAAAACTTTTTTTCTTAACCGTAATCAAGCAGCTCAAAACTAATGATTTTAAGTTGATCATAAATTAAAAAAAAAAAAAACCTGAAAGTAGTATGATAAGAAGATTTTATACATTTTGTAAGAAGAATGATTCGGATAATGAATATCAAGTTTAAGAGAAAACGATGATTTGCCTTAACTATCTTTGAACAGAATGATTGCAGCAACAAAAAAAGCTTATTTTTTTATTGCAAAAGTTCTCATAATACTATAACTATGTTATGAGAAATATAAGGATAACAAAAAATGTTGAATTAATTAGAGAAAAAAGAGATTGAACAACAATTACAACTAACTTAATAATTGAACGAATAGAATCAAGGAAACAAGGAAGAGTAAGACTTCTTACTCTTGTGCAAGGAAATCAAAGTTAACAGTCCAAAAATACCAGGTATACAAAAAAAAAAAAAATCTTAGCATTTTTCGACATCGATTCGCAACTATCCTTTATATCCAAAGATTTAGCAATCGACTAATTCTACAAGAATTCGAAAAAGAAGAATTGAATATTACTTCACTTGATAATAAGATCAAAACCATGTTTATCAAAGTAGAAATTGCAATAAGAATTGAAAAAAAGTTAATCATAAGATTTGAGGCCAATATGATGAACTATTTGACGAATAAGTTAACTTAATGATCTATCAGTTAGTTTTTTTTTCAGTTAGTTTTTCTATCAGTTAGTTTTTTTGATTGATGATGACCAATTAAACAGTCTTTAAAACTTATTGGAAACAGTCTGAAATAGCCTGATTATCGATGCTCACTATTTTAAATTCATCCAGCTAGAAAATATTCATACAAAACTTAGATCTATGATAGCAGAAAGCGGATATAGCAGTAAAATCTCAAGCTCTAATTCAGTATTGGTCAAAGCCAATTCAACATATATAGCTAGCATGTTCCAGATATAGATCAATTCTGGAAAGTGGAATTCATTAGCAGTCAGGAACTGTTGGAAAATGTTTGGATTTTTTTTTTTTTTGGAAGATATCTTAAGGAGATTGTTTGAATGAGCTTGATGTGGTTAATTCGAGATGGTGTGGGAAGATTGCTGTCGAGATTTGATAGCAAACAATTCATTTCAAACTTGAGTTATTAAACCTTGTGAATAATAAAATCACAAATTATTATGGCGCAAATAATGAAATGAAAAATAAGTGATATAAGAGCGAAAGAAGAAAAAATTTGTGAAATGTGTTCGTTGATTAAGAAGTGTTGCTTTTATAATGGAGTAAGAAGAAGTTGTTGACTGTTAATCCAGAAAGAATGTTGTTAAACTTTGGTCCACAAAAATGTTATTGACTTTACCTTTAGCAGGTAGTTATGAAAATTATGGTGGATGCTTGCGCGAGACTATTTTTAATATAATTAAAATAAATAAATCTTATCAATAACAGACAGTTTACTCTAAAAATTGGAGGTGCGCGTGATATTGGCCCAGTTAATACATGTTGATGTTAAACTGTTTACCAAGAATGTGCAAGTGTTATTAGCGCTAAACAATTTAATTAAGAAGCACAAAATGCCAAATTTAAATTTCTTTAACAATATAAACTATTCTAACTAATTTCGACCTTTCCGACAGGAACAAGCTAACGTCCAAAATGATGCAATGATATTAGAACAATTCAAAGAAAACATTACCAAAGTGAGAGATATCAAGTTTATTGGTTGTGGAAGGAAAGAAAAATTAAATTAAAAACAACAATGGTCTATGTTTTAGCTGCTTAAAGATATTAATTAAACAATTACAAATTAATAAACAGTTGTCTCATCGATACGATGAAATAATCGGGATCAATTACATCCAAAAATAAGAAGTTTACCTGGATTCACATTATTAGAAAGTTATATTTCCACACATGAAGTTATATCTCTACACAAAACTGTACCGAAATCCAAAATATTCCACAATATTTCTGTCTCAAAGGTAAGGAAAGTTTGAAAGAAGTTCTATATCATGAATCTATAATGTTTCCGAATTTAGTAGAAGCTTTCGAATAATGAAAAATGTAAGCTAAAGCATGAAGAAGACATTTTTACAACTGCAACTGAATCCATCCGACAAGAACTGTACAAGATTTTTCTGGTCAAAGAATATTCAATGTACAGTTACTGAAGAGAATCTGAAATGTTATCGTTTTAAAAGAATCCTCTTTGGAGTAAGATCGGTAACACTTAATCATCATCTAAAAACCAATAGAAGCCAAATATCGATGGAATCAGAAAAAATTTATGTCTGGATAACGTCATATTATCAGCAATAGAAATACAAGAAGCTTTGTAAAAATATGACAGATTGAAATCTATATTTGATGATGCAGCAATAATACTCGAGAATTTCTGTCAAATGACGAAAACTTCAATAATAAAATGTTCACAACTTGAGATTCGCAACGAAAAGCGGCTTGTTTAATAATTCTTTCTGAATTTGTTTCGTATATTAAAGGACTTGCAATAAATTCATAGAAATAGCAACAATTTCTCTTCGATGAGGGTTTTCAAAAGAACAAGGACAAAATATGGATTTAATTAGATCAAGCTTCAGTTTGACGGCGATTAACACTATTGATATTGCTACGATACTTGTACCAAGAATAATAAATTTCCAGTGTTTGGTAATTTCTGAAAGTATATTTTCAATGAATTCTGTGGCTTTATCAATATTCGCCATCTGCTAGTTCTTCTCCGTGCTGACCAATTTGTTACCAAAGAGTATCTGTTTCTTGCTGGTGATACATTGAATTAATTGTTTCGTGCTTTTGGGCTAATATTTCTAATTCTGCATTAATTTTTTCGATTTCAAATTTATTGATTATTCCTCCTTCGAAATTAACGATCTTTGTCTTGATTTCGTCTGATTGACAAGAAGTGATCAATAGCTTTCCTTTAACTTCCTTAGTTATAACATCGTTTCGTTGTAATAACAATTCGACAGCTACTGTTGGTTTAATATGGAACAACCATTTATTTAATGTTAAGAGGTTATTCCGATTTTAACAACTTCTTTCATGTATTTTCTTAAGTTGTTTCTGAAATTCTCGCTGTGAAGTGTCGAAAATATATTGGAATTTTGTGTTTTCTGGATCCAAAGTTTTCTTTGAATTGATTTTCATCATCAATATTTGGTATTTTGAAGGATTACTTAATCTTAAGTTTTCTTTACGAGGTTTGATTATTTTTTTCTTTGTCGTTTTCGACATTTATATCAATGATAAAGTCTCCTTTCATTTAAATATGGATTAGTGAACTTACAATTTGATGTAGTGACTATTTCATTCTTCATCTCAAATATAAATGAAGTTTGTAACTCATCTATAATGAGATGTTTTCTATATTTCAAAGCATCAAATTTTCTAATTTGTCGATATAAGCAATATTTCATTGCTTCCGTGCTATTCCATAAGACAATGCTGGTGTTTGTGATGCATCTTCCTGTGTTATCGAGATCAGATATTGGACTTCTTCCATCGTATAGGAATATTTTACCTTTTTTCAGCACAAAGTCTGATGTCGATTAACATTTAGTTCCTATCCATCCATAGGAAAACTGTATGTCAGTGCTTGTTGACCATTTGTTCGGAGAAACTTGATTCAGTGAAATTCCATTTATTTTCCTTTCATCATTTAAGGTTTTTGCAAGATTTTGATGAAATTGCAGAAGTGGTAGTTTGATTGGAAATCACAGACAATGCTAATCTGAGAAATGTATTTGTACATATGGTTCGAGTAATGTTACTACATTTTATAGACGGTATGCGTATGTGAATTCTGGTGTAAACTGTCGCTCTAAGTGATGTGATATTTTGATCCATGATTTCCTTGCATTTCCATCTTTCAGGAATGACCTTAAATCATATTCCGGATATCCATTGAGAATTTTTCTTTGCTTTACTCGTCATTGTTCGGTTTGTCACATTGGATGCTATCTCCATATTTGAGTGGCATAACGCAATATTGTGTGAAACGTTTGCAATGGAAACATGAATATTTCCTTCTGCTACAGTTACTTTTCTTATATCCTGGATGAAGACAATTTGTGTAAGCATTGTTTTTTTTCAGTCGTTCCATTCGTTTGCTTAAAACTGGGACAGATTTGACATTCGTTTATCCCAATGATCCTACTTGCAGAAGGAACAAGATCTTCTCGTTTTTTCAATCTTTTTTGAGTTATAATTCTCTCTTGCTCTATTTTTCCATGGTATAGTTATGGCTAACACCGAAATTTCATTCTTAGCATAGTGTATGTATGATTCCGACTTGTTTTTGATTGGTTTTTGTTCTTTTTCAATATTGAAGGATTGGCTTCTTGTTACTTCTTCATTTTTCTGAACCAATTTTCCGAGAAATAATCTCAATTTGATAACTGACCATAACTCCTGTTCTTCTTTTTGCTGGTAAATTTTATCTAGAATCCAGATTGGCAATTTATTTTCGATCATAATTTCGATACTAGATTGTTCCAGATTTTCGCCCATTGCTTCTAGTTGTCGAAGTATTCTTTCGACAGTTTTAATTGTTGTTTTCCATTCGTGATCATTTTTCTTGATCGAATGCAATTCGTTGTAAAGGGATTTTTTGATTATGTGGGATTGTCCGAACTTTTCTTCAAGGACTTTTCTAATGACGTGATAATTTTCCGCAGTTATGTCATAGCCCCTAATGGCCTTTGATGCGTCTTCTCTAAGACATTGAGTTTTTGGATATCTGAAATATTTTGCTGATGCACTGCTGCATCAAAACTACTCCAGAATCCTCTCCATTCTTTTGGATTACCACTGAATATAGGCAGTGGCAATTGTGGCAAATTCACTGTTTGATGAAATGCCATTTTTGTTGATTCTTTTTGGTGAGTTGGTTCGTTCTTTGCCTGGTGTTGGCTTAGACGTTGGAGTACTAACTCACAGTCATTTTTATGCATTTTCAAAATTGTGATAGCTTCTTTGCCTTCATTTATTAAATTTAAAATACCTCTTTCATCGTCGACCATTTGAGCATATTTTTCTTCTTCTTCTCTTTTTCTTGTAGTGGTCAGAAGTTGCTGAATATATTGTTTACATTCTGCTTGGCAATTTCGAGTGTGCTAATGTGTAATTCGAAGCGCATAATTTTTTCTTCAATTATTCTTTTCCTGGCTTCGTATTGTTGTTGCGTTTCTTCTTTGATCACAATTTGGTCCAGCGGTGTTAAATCCATTTGTTTAACTTCGAGAAGTTTTTCCATTTTTTGTTTCTCCGATTGTGCACCTTCGATTATTATGGACGACATTTCCCGGCTCGTGGCACCAAAAATATTTGTTGGAAATTGTTTGGATTTTTTTTTTTTTTTTGGAAGATATCTTAAGGAGATTGTTTGAATGAGCTTGATGTGGTTAATTCGAGATGGTGTGGAACGATTGTTGTCGAGGTTTGATAGCAAACACATCATTTCAAANNNNTAAATTATTATAACTAATTTCGGCCTTTCCGACAGGAACAAGCTAACGTCCAAAATGATGCAATGATATTAGAACAATTCAAAGAAAACATTACCAAACAAAGTGAGAGATATCAAGTTTATTGGTTGTGGAAGGAAAGAAAAATTAAATTAAAAACAACAATGGTCTATGTTTTAGCTGCTTAAAGATATTAATTAAACAATTGCAAATTAATAAACAGTTGTCTCATCGATACGATGAAATAATCGGGATCAATTACATCCAAAAATAAGAAGTTTACCTGGATTCACATTACTAGAAAGTTGTATTTCCATACACGAAATTATATCTATCTCATCTCATCACGAGTTATATTTCCATCATGAAGTTATATCTCTACACAAATCTGTACCGAAATCCAAAATAGTCCATAATATTTCTGTACATCTCAAAGGTAAGAAAAGTTTGAATGAAGTTCTATATCATGAATCTATAATGTTTCCGGATTTAGTAGAAGCTTTCGAATAATGAAAAATGTAAGCTAAAGCATGAAGAAGACATTTTTACAACTGCAACTGAATCCATCCGACAAGAACTGTACAAGATTTTTCTGGTCAAAGAATATTCAATGTACAGTTACTGAAGAGAATCTGAAATGTTATCGTTTTAAAAGAATCCTCTTTGGAGTAAGATCGGTAACACTTAATCATCATCTAAAAACCAATAGAAGCCAAATATCGATGGAATCAGAAAAAATTTATGTCTGGATAACGTCATATTATCAGCAATAGAAATACAAGAAGCTTTGTAAAAATATGACAGATTGAAATCTATATTTGATGATGCAGCAATAATACTCGAGAATTTCTGTCAAATGACGAAAACTTCAATAATAAAATGTTCATGCAAGATTGAGCCGAAGTGGAGGAAAAAAAATTTTAAGTATTATTTGGCATCGTGATAAATCTATAATTCAATTGACTCTAAAACCATGGACTGGAAAAGAATTAACCAACAGATTAATTTTACAATTTTTTGCCTGTGAATATAATCGACTAGGATTTCTCGTTTCTACGATCATACGATTCAAATTATTCCTTCAAAATTTATGGAAGAGGAATAATTCATAGCAGTTGAACTACAAAGAAATGTGGGGCTTTCTCATAAATGAATAAAAATTCATATTTCTTAGCAACCGTAAAGGAATTGCCACAATTCGTAACATAAATTCTTGAAAGCAAATCCATTTCTTCGCAAATATATCAAGTGCAGCATATTCTGCAATTATGTGCGAAATATGCGTACATGCATCATATATGCGAGAAATTGTGAAATTCAAAAAAGAAGAAACATTCTTGGTTTTTGCTCCAATTAAAAATATTACTATAGCTCGATTGGAATTTTTTTTTAGCGATACTCACTGGAATATGAGCAATCCAGTACGTATTAAAACAATTGGATCTATAAAATTTCTTTTATCAGTAACCTTAAATTGGATTCGAAATGTGCAACTACTGGATGCAAAACCATTCCCGAATACTACCAATATTCATATAAAATCGAGGCAAAGAAATACAAAAAGCGAAATTCTAATTTTTGTTATATTTCAAATTACCATAACTCAGTTGATGTGGTACTGCAAAACTTGATAATTATAAACCGTAGTGGGAAGGACAGCTATAGTTAAAGGAAAAAAAAAAGAAAAAAACTAATTGACTGCAATCGGCAATTTAAATTTAAGATTTCGAAAATGAAAAATAGGAGAAAAACTATCGCGAAAATTACCATTTAAACCTTCAGAAAGAAAACTTTTGGAATTACAAATGAGTCATTTTAGTAAATGATTAAGATTATTAGAACGACAATCGGAATTGTCAAACTAACTATGGTCAATTAAGAAAAGTTAATTCACAATTGAAAATTACAGATTGGTCGAATAGGTACTAGTTAAACAAGCACAATTAGATGGAATAATTAGGAATGAAATAAGTAAACAAAATTTTTATTAAATGAAAATTAAAAATTTGTGGAAATCAAAAAGTCGATTTGAAAGCTCGAATTAGATGGTTAATTAATTATCAATCTACTTTCCAAATCTTCAATTGGTAAGTTGACTTTTCTCTGTTGAAAGTAATTGTAACCATGATATTTTTCCTTTCGTTATTGGTTTTATGAAGTTGATAATTCAATAATTAATTAATTGAGTTCCTCATATAACATGAAGATTTATATTAGGCGGGAATTGTTCATACTCTGAAGTCAAACGAGTCGCAAATAAATGCATGGCTTATAGATCTGAAAAATGTCCAATCTTTCAGAATTTCGAGTTAAATTCTATAATCTTTGCATAAGTTGAATTGAACTATCTAAGTTTTCTTTCTATCAAAATTGACGATGGCGCAATTAAAAGATGGATAATTACATTTACATAACAACGATGCATTTCGAATTGGCAAAAAATTTATCTGCTGAGAGCTTTTTGCACATTATAAGAAAATTGATTGCTCGATGTGGCTTTATTTTGAATTGGTTTTGTGCGATAATGCTAGTCAAGTTTCAATTAATTTCTAATATCATAGAACAAAATACCAAATTAACTAATTTTAACAAAAAAGAGAATGATAGAATATCAGAATTGCATAAAGTGAAGGAAATTATGAAAGAATAACTGAAATGGCAAAAAAGGCAATGAGACGATCGAATGTATAGCTCGAAAAATTATTCCGGAGAAGAGGATTAAAAACTTTAATAATGAGCATTCAGAAGACTATTGGTATTTTTCAATTTTTACTCTGTAATATTCATTTCGTCCTTTTTTTTTTTTTTTTTTATATAAGCATAATGCTGTAGAAATATCGGATAAGATCAATATGTATAATTTTTGTGGCCGAGTCATAGTAGCAAGAAAATCAAGAAAAAAACAGATGAATTTAGAAAATTTTCTCGATTCCGAACATATTTTGGAAAATATCGAATATTTAACCAATTTCAGAAAAAATACGCAAACTTAAAGTACTTCTTTTAAAACTGTGGAAGCAAGAATGCGATATGAGGGAAAAATTTCATTTAATCAATAATCAGAAGTTCCCTACGGTAAATGCAAATTAGGAAAGACAAAAAAAATTTTTAAAAGAAGCAGAGATGAAGAAGCAAGAAAAACACATTTATAGCAAAATGCCACATGGAAGACTCCCTCAATAAAACCAATAAATAAGCGATACTCTTTGGAAATTTAGTAATAATAAAGTAACTCAAAAATTTAGTCAATAATATGTGAGAAATCAATGCAAGAAAATGATAAGCAAGAAGGAATCTATCAAAATAGGAAGCTAGATGGATGTGCTACAAAACGACAAATTCAGATAAATTACTTTTTCCTACATTAAATATCTTCTCATGAGGAAATTTAATCTCATTCAGTCAACTTCTAGTTTTCGAATTAAACGAAATATTTTATAGTGTATAGTTCTGATGAAATAATCAAAAAATCTTCGTATTATAAAAATATTTTAGTATAAATAAATCGTTGATTTTTCGATTCGCCAATCGAACTTTCGATCTTCTAATCCGCTCACTAACCACGCTTCAAAAGATTTGTACTATAATTAAATTTGTAAATTGTGCTATGGTTGACAAATATTAAACAACAAACTCCCGTTGTGCTAGAAAATTAATATGTTATAAATTAACTCCCTTTATGCTATAAGTTGACATGTTGTAAATTGTACTATCGACTTGTAATTAATAAATTCATTTTTAAAATGATCGTCCATTTAAGATACAACGAAGAGAAATTTCGAACAGAACGGACAGAAACTTTCAGAATGGAAACAAGAAGCAGAAATTTTCTGAAGAGAAACGTTCAAATTGAAATTTTCGAAGACCGGAAACTTATATTAGATGGTGTGATTGAATTGAAAAATTAAACAAGCGAAGAGCAAACTTATTGATCGATCCCATTCATGATATTCTCTGATAATTGTTTTGTAACTAGATGATAAATCCTCCATCAGTTAATGAAACCTTTATTAAAACTTTGTTACTCTAAGCTATCGTCGAGAAACTTCCACGAGAAAAACTGTTTGTTTTAATTAACATCATTGATGCAAACCCAAAAATATAAGTATAATTAATATGAAGAAAATTAATTCTTTAATTTTGATATTTCAAAGGAGCGAAGACGGATAATAGTCGACAGTTTATTACAGGAATCATTTAATTCCGTGACACTGAGGACTTTTTTTCAAAAAATTCGTGAGCAACATGAAACAATTTATTAAAAAAAGTGAAGTTGTTAAATCATCTGGATAGAATGGATTGAAATAAGATCTAAATTGATGTGAAGTAGGCTATCCTGAAATTGGCCAATCATCAAACAACAACACCAATCAGTAAAACTAAAGTAACTGATTTCTTGCAAACAGTTTTATCGTCCGTTAACTTTACTGATTTATAAAGAAAGTTTTTAATTGGAACGAACAAAAGAGTACAAAGTGAGGCGCAAATTATCACATTTTATGAATTAATGCTTGGTTTTCTATGAATGTTATTTCAACGTATTCAACAGTATAGCATATAAAATTTGGAAAATCATGAAAAATGGAATAACATGATTAAAGTTCATAGAATTATTTCATGATATAAACATCCTAGCATGAGATTTATTTAATTAGACATTAGCTTGATGAAGCATTGTTTGGCCAATTAACAGCCTATAGGAAACGAATGATCATTAGTAATCTTAATGAGAATTTATTATCAGTAAAACTTTCTATCGATTAGCATCTTTTATTTCTCCGCTTTCTAGCATCAATTATTGCGCTTTTTTTTCGTTCTTCTATCTTAATTATCTTCATTTTGGGACTCTTTTAAAAAGCAACTTCATTTTGCAATCTTAAAATTAGAATTGGCCAACTAAGCTACTGCTAATTTTATAGGCATTTGGGTACATCATACTTCTATCTTGAAAATATTCCCTCAATTTTCAAATTTCCCTCAAACTTAAATTCTATGGATTCAATGTTGCCGTGATATATTAATTAATGGGAATGCTATCAAAAGTTGTTGTCACTGGGATAGAAATATTTGAAAGAAAATGATAATCAATAAAGGCGACAAGTTTGTAGCCAATTCCATCTATTTCCTATCTTCATCTTTCTAATGATCAGCAAATATATTCATTAAGTAGGAAAATAAGTAAGAAAAAAAAAGTTAATAATAAATGAAAATTTTCGTCTATCTTTATTTCCACGAATCTTATAAAATAAATTTAAGAGTAAACTAACTCAGAGATTAAAGAATAATATTTGCTGTGCAAACCTAAAAAACATCATTTCTGATAGATCTAAAATATGTCTTCAACATGAAAAATGATTCGAACCCTATTGCACCATTTTATGTGATGTATTAATTCAACAAAATGTGTTTTCAAGAGTCAAGAATGCTTACTGAAAGATTTTCTTTTTGGTCTTAACCGGGCAAATTTCATTTTTTTTCTTTTTTTTTTTTTTTAAAGAATTTCTCTGAGTTTAAATATAAATACGCAACAAATTCATGTAGTGAATTGTCTGATAAATCTATTACGATAATACAAATGAACTGACATAAGTATGCGTGATGAGTGCTAAAACTTGTATTACCTAGAATTCTGAAACAGAAAAGACATGAAATGCAAGTGGAGACAGAATTATATTCTTGTATATATCAAATAATTTTGGAAAGAATCATTACGATTTCTTTACTTTGAGGAAAGAAGCGGATATTTTGCGACTTTTATTGATCGCAGAAATCAAATATTTCGGAAGCTATCATTTAGAACATTAATGCAAAAAGTAAATAACTGAATTGATCTTAAAAGCTAAAAAAAAAGCTTTCTACTATTTATACTGTTTAGTAAAGAACTGACTTTCATTAATACTTTATTACTTGCTGAAATTCATTTAATTCCGCATTTTATGGCTATTATAGGATTATTGACTGATATTGCATTGAGAACTTCGTAATTTTACTTTTCTAAATTTTCATTGCCACTTCTACACTCTAACGATTGAAGTCGCAAACATATCTACTAGTTGGAATTTTCGAGATTAATTACTCATTAAAGCTTGAGAATTTCAAAAATTAAACCTAGCGTATGAAATAGTAAAAAAATGTGAAAAATCTGAAAACTAATTAATACATCTAGTATTATTAACACTACTAGCTTAATGATGACTAAATTTTTTCTCCTCAAAGAGCGAATTTCGCATTTCTTTTTGAATAAATTGCTACCTAATTTGACTCTCTTAATTAATTTAATAGAAACACACATTTTTGGAGGAAAAAAAGCTGCAACCTTCCATTTCGCATACTGGATGGCTCTGTTCATTGTCATGAATTAGATTTTATAAGCAGAACTTTTTTTTTTACTTCTGAAGATATGAAAGAGAAGAGATCTTCGAGAGGACACGAATACTCTTGGAAATTCTTTGAAGGATACTGATATTTACATAAATTTGGAAATCAACAGAATTGGGCGATGATAAGAAATGGACTTTTGCAATCTACCGAACCTCCTTCGTTCAAAGAGTTTTTCATTTAACAGTGGGACAAAAATTTGAGAAATTTCATCTTATAATGCGAATTTTTATGCTTAAAGCAAATTGTAGAGCAGGTGGCTAAAAGAGTCATAAATATCATCGTTGTGATCAGATCTATCAATTGCTTTGGGAGAAAATTTGGAAGAAAGAATGAAAAGGCACAAGTTCGTATTTTTGGACACTTTGTAAACTTGTAATAAGTCTTCTTCTGGAGCATATAATTTCAGATTGATAAGAGTGGTCTTAGAGATCATTTTCAAGAAAGAGCTAAAATATCGAGAAATGATAATGATGAAAATTCGTAATAAACATTGAGGTAAGATAGAATCCTTAGAAATGTCTTCATAATATTCCGAATTATTTTTACAAGAAGAATAATAAATTGCAAGTCACTAATTATGCAAATCACTCAATCTCGAAATTCACTTAATGCTTTTCCTTCATTGGATAAAGATCAGCGATTTTTGATGGAAGCCATGAATTATATGCGATCAGCTTTGTTACTTTCCTTTCATTTTCAATATCTCAAAATAACTGAATCTTTACTGTCTAAGTTTGCTAAAAACTTAATTTCCAAGAAAGATGCAAAGTTCTACAGCAATAATTATTCATGAATATTCATAAAAAAAATTACATATTCCGTTTATCGTGCCACTTCGCAGAAGCAAATGATCTCGCTAATGGTGTAACGAAATTATCATCGTTATCCGTATCAGTATTTTCTGCCAAGATGTATTTTTCATTATTGGAATCCGATTCTGATTTGAAGCTTTCTAGCATTACGAGATTCCGTCTTTTGACTTCAAACAATTTGCCCCAAAAATTCAACAAATTCTTATTAACCTGAAATTCCTTCGAATTAAATTTTTTTAACAATGTTGAAAATATTTTACAGTCTTGCAGACAAATTTAAATAGGCAAAGAAAAAAAAACATCCATGAATAATTTTTAACATATTTGTCGCATAACGATACGCAAGTTAATTAATTTATCGTGTAATTAGCTGATCGACCAGCTTAAAAAATATGCAATTCTACGAAGAATGACCTGTTAGTGAGATGATCGAAAAATTCTCAACTCAATATATTTGGGAACTAATATTTTAAGAAAAAATAACATCGGATTTTCTCATTGCAAAGAAGTTACGAACATCTTTTCTGCAGTTTTTTTCATTCGGATGAGATCACTCTTGCTATAATTTTCTAGCTATTTTCAACAATTTCATCTTCGGAAAACTTGAAATCTTAATGCTTGTAACGATTCATTTCCGATTATGATTTCTAGTATTCCTATTCTTGAGAATGCATATTTAAACATTGTTTTTACAACTATTTGACATCTAACTGTTAGAAATCCGAAAGATGGCAATTATAAAGTATTTTTTCTGAACTTTTTGACCGAGTCTCAATTGTCTGCAAAAAGATTATGAGAGATGCTTTCAAATTCTGATTTCAAGAGCAGAAAAGTAGTATAGTTCTAATGTAATCAAATGTAAATTGTAATTTGTATGAATCGCAATATTATATTATAATGACAACTTTCATAACAAATCGGCCAAATTTTTGTTAAACTGCATTAGAAATGTGGAAAACTTAAGAATCTACAGCGCAAAATGGAATTCAGAATTAGAAACTGAATCTCTCAATTACTGAGCCAATTAGATTCATTATTCACACTCCTTTTAGTAATGTTTAAAAACACACTGTCATTCCTTATAAAATTGAGAACTTTCATAATCTCTGGAACTTTGATATTCCTACGATTCTTTTGACATTTCAGTAATTGATATTCTTAGATGGTTAGGAATGAGAGAAACGTTTGCTTCCGAATTGTGCAAGAAATTTCAAAATATTCAATGAAACAGAATGAGCAATATTTTCAGTAAGAAATTGAATTACTCTCTTTCCTTTATGCTTTATCATTGCGAAAATAAAAATGACCCGCTTAATTCTCTCCTTTCAAATCGAATAATTAATTCCATTTGCGAATGTTGCCGCAAATCAACCGATTCTATCTAAGCTATCCTATTACACCGTTTCCCAAGAATCAAATATATTTTTATCTTTCAATGATCAAAATTAATGAATCAAAATAAATGGATCGGACATAGAAAAACGGATTGATGTAGAATATAAATCCACTATTAATGCCTTCATTCTTTCCCAGTTGTTGCCTCAAAGATATAGTAAAGAAAAATCGACCCAATTGCAAAGCATTTTTGATATTTTTAACTGACTTTTTTCTTCTTAGAAGTTATCAAAATTTATTGGTACCAACGAATAGAAAGTGATGTTACCTTATTTCTGATGAATCATTGATAATTTTGGGAGCTTTTTAATGGTGAAAAAAAAAAAAAAAAACAAAAGATCAAACTAAATTCCAATTTAATGAATTTGAAACTGAACTGAAATTGTTAAAAATGAGACAAGATCGGATGGAAACCAATAACATGGAACCAAATATTTTGTAAAATATGTTCCAAAGTTTTAAAAAGTTAGAAATGTCCCAGAAATTCCATAGATTATCAACGATTGCATGACAGCCATAAAATTGCCATCGTTTGATGAAAAAAGTAATACTTTTTCCTCCCCACGTTGTTTATAATTTGAATTAACGCGAAAAAGAAAAATATAAAATGGATGAATAATTGTCAGTGAAAAAATATTAGTAATGAAAGAATTCATGAAGCTTCGCTCAAAAAGCCAATTATTTTTGGCATTTATAATGGCTGTCACATTTATAATGGCCGTCCTATTCTGCTAAATGGCAAAAATTTTGATAAATTACAAATTTTCAAAATTCAATCAATTTTATTCTGCATCATCAAAATTCTCGAAATGAGCTGCTGCTAAGCCTTTATCGAGAAACTTTATCAAGCGTCTCAAATCACATTCACTTGAAAGAAGATAAACTGAGAGATTTCGCAAGTTTCGCTAAAAAAACAGGAGTAGAGAGGAAAATTTTACTGACGCATTCATTGAACAACTACATTTCAACTCTCTCAAAGTAATGCAGAAAATAAGAAGCAGATTTGACGAATATCTTCGTTTATCGAAAAAAAAACAACGCAACGATTTGAATTTCGCAACGCGTCAGCTTTAGATTATTACGACAACGGAAATTTCAAAGCAAGCGTTGAAATTCATTTCTGATTGGCATAGATTCGATTGATTCACTTTTGTTGTGAATCATTTCGATGCTAACAGTTGCCATGTATAATCATTGGAAGTAAGTGTAAACAATCAATGCACTTTAATAAAAAACTTTAGAAATGAAAAAAGTATAAATGTTGCTCTCACTGTACTTGATAATAAGATCAGTAAAATTGTTGCATCGTTTTATTTATCTGTTTCTTTTCATCAATTTCGAAAAGAGAAATTTAAATTAAATTAAATTTGGCGAATATTTCACAGGATAGAATTTAATAGCCTGCAGGGATTTGAATAGATAAAAATTAACACATTGAGCGATAATTTTAGGCTAGATTGCGTCATCTTTTTCTCATCTATAAGACAGGACAAACCCTAATCATTTCAGTGTTCTACTCTGAAATGGACAAATGACCATTTCTGATCATTTTCGGCCAATACAGAAATCCTAAAGTATTGAGACATGAAATTATTCCCGAAACTTCAAAATTCTTTATTATATCCAATAAAGTTGCTTATTTATCCGAATTAGATTATTCAGTATTTCATTTCCTTTTCAGTTGCATGCTTTATGTCAAACTTCAACAATATTTCTGGATTTTCATCATTACTCATGCGAATGTATACTTATCTGCCGGCTACAGTTAAGTATTTAACAATGCAGGCAATTCACAAAATTTGTTTTATAAAGTGTTTAAGTTTTAAAAAAATGAAGCCGAGAAATCTCAGACCTTAGAAATGAAAATGAGTTCATTTAAATCGTTCATTGCAATGTGAATAGTTCTTAGATCAAGTAACAGATTTCCAATTTGTTCTCATTTCAATATTTTATTTCTCATTACAATGATCAAAAATATTTTCTAAAAGGTGGATTTTAAGCTAATACTTACTTCCTTCGGAATTAATTTTGCTTGAAACCAAGTTTGAGTTTAAAATGGACATAAATCTTAAAACAGAAATGAAATAAGCTACGGCTTTTCAAAAGAAATATACAATATTTAAAGAAAAAAAAATTAATTTTTGCAATGATTACTTACTTTGGATATTTGTTGGGAAAATAAGCTGACGGTTAATTGTCAAAAATTTCCCTTTATTCTTTTTTCGGTCTTTGAAAGAACTGAAAGAGATCAGCTAACTTTTCCCAAATGCTTAGACTGAGATTATTTCTTGCAACAAATAGATGACAATAATCGACAATTGTCGCATTATTGGACAAGTAGTCACAAGGAGAGAGTATTACTACTTATTAGCATCCATCTTTCTAACCTCTTTCAAATTTCAACTTAGTAGAGTGGTTTTGTCCGATGAAATATCACCGGAATCAGGATTCATACGAGAAAAAGTTGCAGCTCTCATGGGACTAATGATATTCAGACTATTTAAAAATATACCATAGATTTGCATTCTTATCCATAATTGTGAAGAAAATTTACAGAAAGTATTTCGTTACATGGGAAATTTCGTTCAGCGAATAAATGAAAATAGATGAAAAAAGAAGTAACGTAACTAACTTGAAATGGAACTGAAAATGATATATTTTAGGATGAATCATTAGTTGTAACGTTGAATCAACTTGAAAAACATCTTTGTATTCAAGTATTGACATCATGAAATGAATCATTTAGCGCTGAATCTGTCTTACATACTCATTTTCTAAAGTGATTTTCCTTCAAAGATGACTTTACAGTGGATAGATTAAAAATATTAATGGTAGCATTCATCGATACTTTCTCTATTATCATATGATCGATATTTATCTCATCTCAATAATGATAATGCCAAGCTTTCTATTTTTTTATATCACTTTTTCTGCTTTTTATTTTTATCATTTTTTCCTTATTATACGTGATATCTATATGTGATATCTGGACGTAATATCAATCTGCACATATTGTAACCATACTGCGAGATCAAATAATTAATATTAATAACGATAGGATAATATAGAGATTCCGAAAAGATTATTCTGATGAAGCACATTGTTGGATGAAGACGTATCATATCTGACAAGCGGAATGGATCATTAAAAGTCGTAAAAAGTCTGAGCATACTAATGAGACCTTATCATGTCCTATCATTTAACATTGCTCATAAATCCAACTTGATAGTTGTTTGGAGCGTATCTTTGCAGGGTCACGAAAATTAAATAAGTTCAAAACTGAGATTTAACTGTTGGCAGAAGAGAGAGCGATGATAATAATGAAGGAAATCCGCATGTCTCGTTTCTAAAATATAAATTCTATATGTCGAGAATAGTTCATATTTATCGTTGAAATATGCATATTTAATTAATTTATGGAACGATCCAATTTTTTTACTCCAATCTCCCTTGAAATATTGCAAGTATCTTTAATCTTATTCAATTTGACTCAACTTCTGCAACCTTCCTTTTGCTTCCATTTTCTTCATTTAACTTTGAATTCCATAAATTCCTTCAAAGTAGTTCGATTTTTCTCATCAATTTTGTCGAATCACTATTTCTATACAAAATAAAAATGTAAATGTTCGTTGTTCATTTCCAGACAAAATTTCACGTTTTTCACCGATTGTTTTGAAATCACAATGCAACGTTGCATTCGAATAGGCGCGTATTTCTTTATAGATAAGATGGCTGTTTAAGAAGCTTTCAGAGATTTATAATTTTGAATAAACGAACATTTACATTTTTATTTATATAGGCAAGTCTGGTTCATAGCTAGTCGTCAACAAAAAACACAATATATTATTCATTCATATAAATATGTGAAAGGAACGACATACAACTTCATCCTGCCATAGTCGAGAGTTCATTCGTTTTGTGACACGTGTCGTGATGTCACGTATATATGGCGAGATTCGGTATACCATTCATATGCTATGAACAGTTTCAGTGCCCATTTTGCAACATTTTAATTTTGCATTCATGCATTCAATGCTTCCAAACAGTTCTCTCAACTGATCATTCACTTATACTTCAGTATTAATTCGATACATTTTGTTCAACGTATCATCAATCGAAATGGTATTTACTCATTTTATCCATGTGATTTCATTTTATGGCATCAGGCAGGTAAGAGGGACAGTAGAAGATCATCTATCTCTTGAAGGATGACTTTTCAGCACAGACGGATACCATTAGATGATTACGAAGATGCGCTGATACATCGATGATTGAATCAGCCATTTTCTGATGAAGTGCAGAGTCTTTCATAGACAATTGAAACAGAATCAGATGCATTATGAAAAGCAGTGGAGTGATTCATGAGATTTTGAGTCAGCGCATGATGAATCACCGCTTTTCAAATTGAAGATTACATCCTTCCATTTCTAAGTTTAAGATAAATTTTCATGTGAAATTCGATGTTGCCGAAAGATGTATTTTCTTCCCTTCACTAGCGTCTATCAAATTTCCAGACTTTTCGCTTTCCTTTCATTCTCCTTTCTAAGCGCATCTCTCGCCTTGTCCAATTGTCCAGTAGTATTGTCCATCTTCTCTCTCCTCATCCCTTGCTTTCCACTTCATCAGATCAGAGGCATTATTGATGTTTTCTCCACAAAAAAAAAAAAGAAAAAAAAACTAACATTGACAAGACGAGAATCGATAATTTTCGTAATTTATAGAGATCGAAGATTGATGAAACTATCAATCATTGCATTCTATCCATCCTTAATTCTGTTGCAATTGAAAAATATCCAACTTCTTGTCTGCATTTAATTGTCTTAAAACTATTGCTAGTGAAAGCGAATTCGATTATGGAAGTGCATGTGTGCGACTACACACATCAACAGAAACTAGATGATGATTGCATATATCGCAAAGTAATATTGTGGTATGAGTGATAAGAGCGAAATCTCTTCATCAGGAAGAAGCACAGAGAGATAGAAGTTATGCGAACATTCGCGATGATCCTACGATTAAAGTAAGAAGCAATGCTGAGAACTGTCTCGAACGGCCGCTTCAAATATTGTATTGAAGAGGAATTGTTCATTTCAGTATTGCATGAAGAGAAAAAAGCTGATTTGTTAGACGTTTGAAGTTGCTTTGGAAAGAGAATCAGCGAGTGATGGAAGGATTCTGAATGCGTAGCAATCGAAAAGACGGATGGGTTTGATGACGCACGCAGTCGCAGGAAACAGATATCTTATTCGTAAGCTGTTCGATCGCCTTCTCCCAATGCACTGAAATCAGAGAAATGTGATTGCTTGAATGTGAAAAAAGGCATGTCGAATGTGAGTTGACCATTGCTTGGAGATGTCATCCAGCAGTGAAGGACAGTGTCATTGTTGTTGTCAATCACTCAGATGACATTCTCTGTTTACATTTGAGATTGTCAATGACCTCTCTGTTACCATTATGCGTAGAATATGACAAATGGCTTCATTAGGAAGGCTCCTAATATTTCCTTCGTATCGTTCAATTTCTTCCATTCTATTTCTTTTTAATTGTGTTTTCGAACTAATCTCAATCTTCGTGTCTCAAAACGTCCGTCCACATATCATTTTATCTTTTTATCTTTCGTTTTTCTCACTTCTCTTCAGCTTTCTCTTCAATGACTTTATCATACTTTCTTCATAATTTTCTCTTCAACTTTTGATAGTACGATCATTTTTTTAGCACAAATGAATAATTGCGAGCATACTTCTCACCCCATAATTGTTATCGAGTCTTTTTCATTACATATTATTGATTATTGATGCAATTTTTTGAAATGTTTTACATCATGCCACGGTGATGGATTTAGGAAATTGTCGTTCTCTTGAATATGGCAAGGAGAAGAAACTCAAAATTAGTCTCAAATTGAAAAAAATATCTCAGTCCTCCAAATGCTCTATTTCAAAAATATTTCAATCCTCAAATTCTCCATTTCAAAAATATCTCAGTCCTCCAAATTCTCCATTTCAATTGTTTACTTATCATAAGACAGTTTTATCGCAGTACGGAATTCCAAAGCATAACAAGGTATTTATTTCAGAAATTTCACAAGCATATTTTGTTCTGGCTAGAAAACTCATCTGTTAGATTAAACAAAATGGGTTTGAAAGTTGTTGCGACGCATTTTGAAGCAGTGCAGCGAAAAAGGAGTTTGAAGTTGAAGTTGAAGTTGAAGTTTCATAACTTATGTATGAAATTACGCACGGCATATTGAAGTGTACCGAAGCATCTTGGAAATATCAGCTTTGCAATTTATGCGTTTGAAAATTAAACGAAACAAATCAGAGAAAATATTCAAAGAAGACAAAATGTAGGAATCGAGAAATAGTCCAGAAGCCATTTGATATGTTGCGATGAGCACAACAAACGATGGATGAGGGAATTGTGGAGGAACGAGAAACGCAATAGGTCTTTGTCGATAGGTGCGCAAAACTTTGTATGAATACAAATATTGGAAATTCCTGATAAACTTTTTCAGCTCTCTCGTTTCCCATCATAGGAGGGAGATTGAATTGAAGCAAAATTTCCCTCGTAATTTTAAAATTGTAATTTGAATGTATAAAAATCACTCATTTCCGGCCGAATTTTTTCAATGAAGTCATTTAAAAGAATACTATAATGGGTAATGCGGAGTGCAATTTTGCATTTGCAAGCAATTGCAAATGCAAAGTCAAATAAATCATTGATGGTCAACCATATACACAACACAAACATACACATACAGAGACACACAGACACAGACACACACACACACACACACACACACATACACATACACATACACATACAGATGGATAGCTTTGTTTTTTCTCGGACATTTCCTCGATTTTTTTTTTTTTGAGGTGGAGTTTCATCGAACATGTCAGTTAGGATTGGAATTTTTATTCTGAGATATCTGAGAAATGAGGAGAAATACAGAATCCACGTGGGATACATGATGAAACACTACAAAGCTCTTCATCCTTCTAAAATTTCCTCAGAATAACAACCACTAAACCCTACTTCATTATCAAGAGACTAAAAGTTGTGATAATTGTGATTGCTTCTCATTCATTGTACGATTCAGCATTTTAATGTATCGAAGTTTGAGAGATAGATGGAGAGATGGGTACTTCTGTTTCATATTTCATTATTCTGAAGGACACTGATGATTTTAAGGAGATGAAACGAGTGTTACTCTTCCAGAAAGCCTTACGCCATATTTATTACACGTAAGTGGAAATGTGCTGTTCACTCGAAGACTAGTGTTTCGGTGCACGAAAATAGATGTATAGATAAAATAAATTATTACTATATAGTCGCTTGATATCGATTACCGTATGGAAACTGTATTATAAAAATAAACGGAAATTCTTGCAGATAAATTATTTCAATTCAACATTATTTGATTACATATTTTGAATTTTTATTCAAATTATCATTCCAATTTTTTAATGACTGATTTGTGATAGACAAACAAAATTTATAGTTTAAATGAAAAAATAAGGCTCTAATAGTTCTTTTCCGAAGTATGGCTTCAGAAATGGAGAAGTAAAGGTCTGCAAAGAAACGTTAGGCTCACAGCCTGATGTTCATTCCATGTTTAAGTGAAGTGAACAAAAGCAAAATCCAAAAAAGAATCAAAATGCTTTTTTTTTTTTTTAATATTTTAATATTTCCATGATATTTTCATAATCCAAACATGCCATTTGTACCAAAAAAAAAAAAAAAAATCAGGAATGAAAAAAACTTCCTCATTTCGATGCTATTAATCAGCGAATATCTCTCTCATATAAGCAAGCATTCCAACGAATACTCCTTCTCCCTTCCAGACATCGCAAAAAATGGATGCGGCCGGTACAGACATTCCTCTTTATTCAAATTGTTTGGTCAATTTTTCGACAGGTCCAATCGTCGCGGAATTTCGATATAGAAACCTATTCCCAACAAACTTTGCAGACCGGTGGAATTTCCTGTTGCAGAAAGTTTTCTCTGGTTTTTAATTACGAAAATTTGCATAAATTTAGAAAAACAAATATTTCTAAATGGTAACTTCTTGCCATTCCTAAATATCCATCTAATAAGTTGACAGTATCAGTTTTCGTTAGCTATAGTTGATACGACATCAATCCATTGTGCATTCAGTCGCTCATTTCATCTTTCTATTTGTACAAAAATTTCCATTTTGTTGGGAAAGTTTTTTAGAAATTTATTCGGAATTCATTATTACGAATTGGTTTTGAAATCGATTTGGCAATGATTAGTGATAGCGACCATAGCTCGCATAACTTATTCCATGTGATGCGACACACGTAAAGATGGGCATTCATATTTTAATAACTGATAATAATTTGCGACAAAACTTGGTTTCACGATGCTACTAGCCATTAAATATAAAACTTTCAGGTTTGTAACGAGCATTATGCTGAAGAAATGTTTTCAGTGATCCAACGTCTGAATTGGCTAATAAAAAAGAAAAATAAAGGCTGTTCGATGAACACAGAAGCTTTTAATGTATGTGTCTATGAGTTTTATTTAATGAAAAAAAAAACTAATATGACATTCAATATCATTATTGATCGAGGTCATTTTCTATTGCCATCATTATGAAAAAGGCCTCGAAACAGGGTCAACCTAATGCATCATTAGTTCCGCTCGTAAGAAAAATTGATGACATTTGGAGCATTCGTTAGTAACTTTAAAAAGCTATTTTATATAAACAAGAGATTCATCAGCTACATCCAGGAATCGTATGTTTGTGGAATGATTCATGCTCTCAGAAGAATTATTTCCTGAAATGAAACATCGGACGGGCAGATTTACGATCATCAGGCTGTTACTGCACCATCATTCAGCTTGCTATGTAGATCAAAGGGAGGAAGGAGTTTGATTAAAATTTCAAACTCGTTTTTTAGCGTTTTTTCATCCATACAAACAATTCATTTTTTAGGCTTAATAGCTGATATGGATCATCGCCTTCCTTATAAACACTTTCTTGATGACAGTCACAGCTGACTTTTTACTTCAACTCATAAATTGATCTTCAAAGCACACCTTGCTTTATGGATCCATTTCTGCTTTTTTTCCTTTGCTGATTGATCATAAATGTATGCTATTCCTTAGATACGGTTAACTTAGCTTTCTACGATAAGTAGAATATGGTGTCCATTTAGATGCAGTCAAACTTTTGACCTTCAGTTATCATTAAAATTGTTCATTGTTGCGATCTTTACTTTCTGATCGCTTTATCTCCTTCTGATTTTTGAGAGAATAATATAATTTGATGTGCGACTTGCTCCCGTCGTATCATTATTTTCTCAAAACATCCATCGACAGGTTTTTTGGAAAACGATTCAAGTGCATTTTCATAACGGATTATTTCTATTCAATAATGACCGATAATATAGTTTGCGACATGCGGCGCGATTTCCAATTCACTATTAAACCCGTTGCTTAATAGAGCTCTTTGTATATCATCAATCCTGCAACCAGAACTGGGTTTATCTTCTAGAGGATCATTACGTTGAATCCACGGTTAATGTTTATCTTAGTTGTTATTTCCAAAGTTCAGACTTCGATTTCAGTTTTTCTTAGAAGTTACAAAATCATCTGATTTCCTCTTTTTTTTTTTTTTTTTTCTTTTTTTATTGAGCAAATAATTTTCAAAAAATGAAGAATTTTTCCAACATTTTCAACCTTTTCAGATTCTTTAATCTTGCAACAAAGACCGTCGGATTAAAAGAATTCCCATTTTGTTTTTTCATTCAAAACTGCTCAATTCATATGATTAAATCGTATTACTCAATTTTTGAAACAAATTAAAATTGAATAGAGTTTATTTGACCAATTTCGGATAGATCTCATGAATTAGAGAGTTTGAAACTGGAATTATGGATTAGTTACATTGGGAAATATCCTCGGTTAAATATATTCGAACAATATCTTATTATAATTTCAAACTCAATTCGAGGATTCACTAAGAAATCAAAATTTTCGGTATTGATAAGATCTTAACACGAATAAATATCCTATGTGAAATGATATCTCTAAATTTCAACGAATATATTGCTCTATTTTTAATAAAATCCGCAATCAACACTAACCCCTAAAGGGTGACGATGAATGTGCGACACTATTGTTAGTCCTCGATACGATGATAAACATCATCATCTCATTGATAAAGAAACTTCTTATCATCGATTGCAATTTAGTGAACAGAGGACATAATCGGAGGTAATTTATTCGGAGAGCAGGGAAGTTAAAATTCTTGTTTATTTTGTCATCTTTGCATCACATTGTTTACTTAGGATTTCCTCCTAACCGTACTAAACCCAATAGCAGTAAACGGTAATTCATTACCGGAAACTTTTTAGGCAAAAGGTATTTTAGCGACGTTGAAGCTCTTTAGTTCAACAATTTTCGTAAGATGCCTGTCGTTTCTACTACAGATCGTATCTGTCATTCTTTTCATTTGTCTTTCTGAATGCTTTATGTTAATTGGATTTGCCAATGTCATCTAATTATTAATTGGATCCCGTTGAAAGACTGGTATTAGGATGACACTGAGGATTGCGACAAATTGACACCTTCGTATCTCATTTGCATCTATCTAATGTCTTGCACAGCCATCTCCTTTCCTGGAGCTTATTGTATCGAATTGCACGAATTCATCATGAATCTCAACTTCAGCAATAAACTCGCAAAAACCTCCCATTTTCAAAAGTTTTCAGATGAATGTCACTACTTGCGACAATTATGCCAACCTATGATATACCACGTCCCTCAAACGAAGTTGTTTTGGGACTGGAATGCTGGTATCATGGCTTGTTGACAAGATTGCGCTCCGAATGTCTTGTTCAATCCGAAGGAGATTTCTTAGTAAGCTTTAAAAGAGATCTAATCTATCCCTTTAAAACTGTAATTAGTATTCAATGAGGGCACTGCCATTTTCCATATACACTAATTACACTAATTAATGATATGTATTGACTTTAGTATAAATATCTGTTATTAAGAAAGATGAAGAAGGAGGATATATCGATTTTAAGAAAGAGCCTGAATATATAAGAGAAATGCCATCAGAATGACCTTTGACAAAGTGATCAAGTACACCGCATTGACCGTAAATTATTCTTAGATCCTAATCCTAATACTTTCAACTCCCTTTATTTTGATTGAGCAAAAGTCTTTGCAAAAAAAAAAAAAATCAGCGAAACAATTCAGAGCATTCAAAAAAAAAAAATTTCGGATTTTGATTTGAATTTTGATTTCAAATTATTAATTTGTTAATATGTATTATATTTCATAAAAAATTCAATTAATTTTCAATAATTCGCAAAAATTCATTTTTATCTTGCACAAAAGTGAATCGCTACCCATCATCAACGATGATTCTTCCTTTAAAATTTAGTTAAATTTTGGACACGTTGTTAAAAAGACAAAAAGTTGATGACTATTTACTGAACTGCTGGAGTCATTGAATGCTACGATGACATGATATGTTTTGGGTTCTTCGTACTGCTATTTTTGATTTATTGGTACCAATTCTGTGAAAGATTCCCCTAAGGACAGTTTTCCTAAATTTTTTCCTCAAGTTTTATTTGATTTTACTACAGGTTCGTGACAGCATTTCATTCAAAGGTGATTTTGTATTGACAGTATTTTGGAACGGACATGCCGTACATTTTCAAATTAACAAAGATCCATCGCCTTTCAGCTCAACTGGATTTTTTTTTCAGGTTTGCATAAACTTTTCAGAATTTTGAGTTAATTTTTGGATGTGGCTTTTTTGTTGTTGTGAACAAAATGCAGTAGAATTTATAAGTCGTTTTTTATCCTTTCGAATATAAAATTAAAATGGAGAATATCAATTCATTTCTGTATACCGAAAAGAAAGCATTGAAGGAACATTGCCATTATATGTATTTTTTCAGCTTTGTAAATTTTTCTAATGCATCGGAAATAATTCGCTTGTACTAAAAACCATCCATCTGATCTTCGAAAGGAATGAAAGTGTTGTCAGAAAATTGATCAGTCGATATTATTCAGATTAAATCTAACCCCAAATAAGCGAATTATAGGAAGCATTAGTTGTTGTTAATTCATTGGAGCTATTGTGTGCAAACATTTTGCAAACTTTTTTTCGTACCTTCCCACCTTATGTTTGAGCTAATTTTAATTTTATAGAACTAATTACTGTAAATGAGATATGCTCCTTCACCTGTCGCAACTTTCTCATGCGTCGTCGCTCTTAACAATCACCATAAGTTAGTCAGTGATATTCATGGATCAACACTTTTTTTCACCAATGTCAATATTTCGGGAGCATTTGCATGGCAGTTGCTGGAGGAAAAGTTTTAACAAATGGTTGCGTGTGAAGAAAGAACAATCCAATATAAAACAGACTTCTAGCAATAATAATTTTTGAAGCCATGGAAGAATAAAATGCTGACTTTCTTTTAACCAATCGATAGTTTTTTTCCAAAATAATTTTCTTGCAGTTCGAAGAAGAACAATTCGAAAATGTATCAGATTTGATAACATTTTATCGGACACATAACAAGCCAATCACTCGAATTAGTGGTTGTATTATAAAGAATCCTGTACCCAACACGACAATTTTCACAACTCATAATTTTGAGTCACAACTTGAGATTGATCAAAATTACATGAAAATTCTCCGACCACAAATGTCTAAATTTGGTAAGCTTTGTTAATACATTAATTTGGTAGGCAAATTTCTGCTCCAAATAAATCAAAATGAAATTCATCTGAAACTTCAAGCCAACTTTGCATGTAATCAGTCATCTTATGTTCAACTTTTTAACTATAGTTTTTTTGTTGAAAATTCTCCAACATCATTCTGATACTATCGGTTCAAAAATTTTCAAGTATTTCTTGAAATTTCGGCAAAGCCAAGGAAAATTAACAAGTTTATTGAAATTCTGGTATTTTTACTTTGGCAACACAGTTTCTCAATTAACTAAGATGAGCAATTTGAAGCGCTCGACAAAGATATTTCAGATCAAAAGCGATCGTTGACGCAAAAGATTCTTTTAAATGAAACACGAAAACAGTTGCAATTAAAAGCAGCTCAACCATTATCATCTACTTTATCGGTCCCATCTAGCAAAAAACCACATCTTCCCTTATCTGATTTACTCAATCGCCCCTTGCCAAAACCATTTCCATCACCTGTTGAAGAAGATCAGGATGAGGTAAACTACAGAAATATTTCATCTTAGAATAATAGTTTCGAAAAGAAAGAATCTTTTCTACCTTAAATTGAAATTTTAAATTCAGGAAATAAGTTAGACTTTCAGAGAATTTTTAAATTTTAATCTTAACTTTACAAATATTCTCAAGTTTTAGTACTCCGAAATAGATTATGATGCTATGGAAAAGGCGACGACTGCAGCGTTGATCGTTCAAGAAGAGCCTTCAAACATGGGAAAGAATGAAATTCTGAATGCTTCAATGTCGAATTTAGATCAACTACAGAATCGCAATTTATCACTGATCTCTCTAAATTCAGTACGCAGCGAAAATCTGACAACCTCAAGCGTCACTTCACCTCCAACCACGTCTGTATCTTGCCTTGATGTTAGTAAACTCCATTGGCGGATTCCACGAAGCGATTCATTCCCAGCACTTCCAAAACGAAAAGCACCACTTCCCATTCGAGACAGTGGCTGTGTGGTTGACAATTCCGATTACGATCAGCCAAGGACACGCACTATCACCTCCATAAGCAGCGCTATTGATTTGCATAACTATCGATCACCGTTTATTGAACCTAATAATAAGCCACAATCAAAGCAGTTATTAGAAAGATTCAGGTCAGTCATTTCAGGACGCCTATCGAAGTTTTAAGAAGCATCCGGTCTTTTTCAATCAATAATGCGATACTTCAACATTGTTTTTTCACTTCATCGTTTGATTTCATCCATTTATCTATTCTTAATATTAAGGCTACGTTTTTATGTTCATCTTTCTGATATTGTGTTACTGTTACCGACTTGGCATCAGAACATTATAAATTTCCTTCAACATCTATGAAAACATGGAGGATATTATAAATTTCAGACTTTTTCAATTTAAAATGCGATGGCAATTTAGATCATCGTCTCTAATTCGGCCTGGGTTTTTTAGTTTTCAATTATTCAACTTTTTTGTAAATGTAGTTGCAAGGCCGGATTTTTCAGACAGCTGCTATTAACGAAAAAACCGGAAAGTTGCGCTGAGCTCATAACTGCTGAAGATTATCGATTACTGAGATTTGGAAGAAACTTGCAAGTATCCTTCAAGGTAAGTGAAAAAATATGAAATTTCATTCAAAATAAATTTCGTTGAAAATATTTCAAGTAGCATTTATCAAGAAAATTCAATCTCTTAGTCTAATTGTTAAGATAAGCGCAAAAAACAATGGTCATTTCTTGAAGGCCTATGTTAGATCATGTTTGGCTTGGCTTGAATGGTGTTAATGTCTTCACTTGCAAATACTCGACAAACAATTGGCTTTTTTATAGGACACAGCAAAATTCCAACAATTAAATGGCTTGTCACTTATTTTATTGCCACATGGACAAAATGTGCGAAATGATCTGTTGGAAAGGTGAATAATTTGAATATCCTACATAGTATGGCCCATAATTGACCGAACAAATCACTAAGGCTGTTTGATTCCTAGTACCTTCGTTATATTTACTATTTTAGTACCATATTCATTTTATATCGCTATATAGCAATTCAGCCACAAACCAGGCTGGAATCTGTAAATGAATCATTTATGGTTCTGATTATGACTAGTACTGTTATGAGAATGTCTATAATTCTAGAGATTTTCTGCAGTCCACAAATCGATAGGTAAAATTTCTTTCTCAAAAATCTTCACACTTCCAGAAATCGTTCGTTGCATTATTTATGTATTTTGTCAATATTGCATCAGGCCCAAGATAATGAACGTTGCGCCATATATGGTGCTTGGGCGCAAATTGCTCATGCCTTATTTTATCAATATGGGAATGCATTTTCCTTCCTTACGCTTTTCGATGCATTATGTTCAGATTTCGTAAGTTTTTGATATGTTCAAAGTTAAATTTCAAATTCGTTTAACTCAGAAGCTTCTCCACTTTACAAATTTTAATCTGAGTATTTCCTAGCCAATGCAAAATATCCCTAATAGAAGAAGACAGAAGGATTCCATCATTGCAGAATAGAAGTTCTACTAATCAAGGAAGTGAAAAGTTTTTCCCGAAATTTCATCAAATTACCACTTTTTTTTTGCTGACTGCACTACGCTACAAGCATATATTACCGCTGACGTGATGAATTTGCTGTTTAATTCTTCCGGCAACTAATTAGATAACTTGCGTGAAATGACCAAAACAATCATTAGAGCCTGCACTCTCCGAGATATTTCGTCCAAAAGCATTACAAACGAGAAGTCATAAGCCAAGCCTATCTCAGAATAGATACTGTTTCCTTTAATTCCTAAGCAATCCGTACTTCAAATGCCTTTTCGGACAGTTGAAATAGAAACACTAAAGAAGGCTTCATTCTTGGCTTTTTCAATTTTTACCCTTCTTTCCTGACTTGAAACATAATAAAATAGAATCAGTAAGCGCTGCAGGTAAAATCTATTCCTACCTACGGTTGAGAATAAGTCTTCCACTCAAGCGCCATCCATTTTCAAGACTAGTTGATTTGGCAAATGGGTTGTTACACACTCCTTAGCGATTTCCAACTTTCATGGCCACCGTCCTACTGTCTATATCAACCAGCGCCTTTCATGGGGTCTCACCGATGAATCGCATGCGACCGCATGTAAATGTAATTCGCAAAATTATAATCAATGCATGTCACTATTATTTCAAGTGAAAGTTACATTTTAAACTTCATCTAAGACATATTTCAACATATTTAGGATTCCAATTATCATACGAAAAATTGGTCCACTAAATAAAAATTGTATTAATATGCTAAAACGAAGCTCTCGATGCATAGAATCAGTAAGTGCTGCAGGTAAAATCTACTATTCCTGTGAAAGAATATTCACGGACATTGAAGCAGGAGCTTGAATCCGTGGCTTGCAAGTTGCATCGATGTGAACCATTACCGCTTAACTATCCCGAAATCATCATACCATTTATGCAACCACTCCTCAACATTCTATCAAATAACCTCTCTTCCCTTGATGATATGGACAACGGCACAATATGGGCAACAGATGTGGGCAAGTTTTTCTGAAATTACGCGGCATTTCTTCTATCAATTTATATGTTTCATCCTATCCCTGTTGAATATATCATTTCATTCAAACGACCTTGTTTGAGATGTCGCTGGAATTTCATGAAGCAAAATGATACTAGCCAGATATTTTAAGATTGACGCGAGACATATTGCTATTTCAAAATCCTTTTTCCTATTATGGGTCAATAAGTTTGCATGTATGTGGTGTGAGATGTATACGGCAAATAATTAAAAAATTATAAAGGCACTTAGCATTTACAAGTCAAGTGAAATAATCTGTTTCAGATAATCTGTGGAAATGGCTTCAAGAAGGTCGGCGTTGGATAAAACGAGCTATCCAACTTGGTTCTGATAGTTCGAACTTATGCAATGGAAAGATACCTCATAGGGATAATTTTCTGAGTACAGAATTTAGTCTAAAACTATTGTTTGGATCAAAAGGCTTTTCAAAGGATAGCAAGACACGATATGACAAATTGGCTGCAGTGGCCGATACTCTAAAGAAGCGCTGTATTTTGAATTGCTGATCAATCTATGTCCTAAATCAGAAATTAAGAAAAATGGTACTTATAATTTTGCAGAAAATAATCTTTAAATATTTCGAAGTTTAGGTAAGTAATTAAGAAGAGAAAAGTATGATTTACCCGTTTCGGCATCAAATTGAATTTCCAACAATCGAAAAATTTCATCATTTTCAACTTTGGAATATTTCCAATGCGTCGTATAAATGGAATTGTTCTGAGATTTTGAAAATCATAAAAAGTACACTACATTCCCAACTAAATTATGCAAACTTATTCAATCATTTTTTGTACCTTTTAGATTGATTATCGGAGAAACAAGCAAATTTCAGTTGATAAAAGATGAACTTTGAAATTTTGTTAAGCTACATTGCCATCATATTAAGTATTTCGAACAAAAATACTGTCAGTATCATTTAAACATAACTTTCTCTTAACAAAATCATCATTATCAATCAATACGATAGTGTAAAATTCTTTTCGATTTTTTTGAAATTTTGTTCATAAAAGTCAATATATTTATATATAAATTGAGAATAAACAAATAATATTTGATGGGTTATGCTCTCATATCTTCTCAAAATTCTATTGCTCATTGCATTTGAATTTTTGAAAATTCTTTCAAAAAAAAAAAAATGAACTGATCCATTTGAAGATTGGAAATCGATCGGACGAATAGGGAATTGAAATAAGAGGAATTTTAAAATTGGAGTAAACAAAGTTCCTTCTATTGAAACGAACTTCATGACATCACACACCACTTGTCACTTTGATCGTCAATCGTTCATCGATGTTGTTCGCTATGAGTAGTTCTTATCTCCTTCCACTACACATATCAAAGGGAAGAAGAGTCTTTTGCTCTTTATTCAAATTCTAATTTACATCTCACTTTATTCTCTTTTCTCTTCCCATATACCCTACTTCGAACTTTGTTGATTTCGACAGATAAATCTAGGACAAAGATGCAGAGGATATCAGTGACCTTTTTTTTTTTTTCTGATAATAATTCTCCGATCAAATGCTATGGCTGAAAATGTGTTGTCGATGATGGATGGATGGATGGATGGAGGTTTGTGAATACGAAAAGGAGCGCAAAGATCGGAGAAAAATAAAGGAGTGGAATTTGGTGGGAAAATGCGGGAAAGCGGGAAAGCGGGAAATAAGAAAAAGAAGACATCATCCTGACTGTGCAATTGATCCATTCCATTGGACATTTCATTCAAATTTAAAAATTCTTTCGAAGTATGCCCATGAAATTGAACGAATGAGAAATTGACTTAGATCGGTTCGAGAGGTGAAAACGAAAAAATCTTGACTATTAAAGTAAATTGTAAGAGTTTGAATCCCGTAAAATCACTTAATGCATACGTAACTTAACCAGTATTCCATGAGAATGCGCATTTTTAATGAGAAATTCTCGGTGATATTATTCAATAGAAATCTGGAGAAATTGGTAGTTTTCAGAAGAATCTGATGAATGGTCACGTAACGAAGTGACATTGTATTAAACGAATTAGGCAAAGATTACCAAAAGATTGGTAATGATTGATTGATCAGAACTTTTAAACATCAATCAAAACATTTCCTCTAAAATATAGTTCCTTGATAAAGACTGCTTCCAAATCATCGGAATAACTGCTCAAGTTTCGTCATAAGTTCGTAGTATTTCTTTTCAAGAAAGCTTGAATCTTCAGAGAAGAAGAAGCATGCAAGTATGGAATGCGACATTTCCTGAATTCGGAAAAACGTGCACTTTGACTTAACTTGCACGTGCACTTTGGCTTCATTCCGGACGTGAATAACTCGGCACTCAAATGAATCCAAGTGATAATAAGTCGGAAACGTGCACTTTGACTTAACTTGCAAGTAATAATAAATCGGTTGGCATCTGGAGAACCTAATTACTACAAAACTGTATTCAACCATTCGTGAGAGAGAGAGAGAGAGCCACAAGAACATACCATTTTTCCGTTCATTTCTTCTGCTATCTATCCTAACCTTCGTTCTGACCTGGAAAGCCCAGTACTAGACACTGTAATGTGAAATGGCCAATAAGCTGAGAATTTTAATCTCCATTTTTTCTGCTTATTACCGGGAATTTGGGAAATTGTTTGTTTGAACATTCAGTGACAATTGAAATTAATGAATAGTTTGACCGAATAAGCAGCGAAGGAGAAATCGAAGTTTTACTTCAGTTAGAAATATCGAGATTGATTAGGAAGTTGATCAGAATCCGGTTAATTAGCAGATTTATGTTTGAGCTTGGATTAAGAGAAGCAGAAAAAAATATATTTGAATAGAGGAATACTGAGGTAAGCTAGAGATTAAAAAGAAGTTGGGTGAGGAAGAGATGTTGGGCGTTGCTAGGCTGACCAGGGATGACAAGTCTTGCGAGCCAGAGGATTGTTGAGCCAAGGTGTTGTTGAGCCAGAATGAGTCATGACAATCATCATCGCGCATCAGACGCTCACATTGGACGATACAATGCCTTCTTGCATTACTGCAGACGAACGTGCAGACATGCACGTCTATAAGTCTCATTGGGAACACATCAAAATATGCAAACAAACATATGCACACACATACATAGATAGACAGACAAACAGATACCACAATCAGAGGTATGGGATTTAGGCTTAGCTTAGAAGATGGAGGAGAATGAGAGGGGTTACAGAGATGCTTGGCCATGAACGTGTAGCCTAGCACATTTTAAGTTAGCTGGACTTATTTGGAGAGCACAACACATTGCACATAAAGAGCCCAGTGCTTCGGACTTTCCTCTCACTTCCTTTCTTTTAAATGTAAGAAATGCGAACTATCCGTGCGAATGTATTTATGCGTTGCGTTGCACTCACTGCTCAATGTCTTTCATCGTCGTAATACCAACGACTTCCGAGGCTGTCGTTAGCATTATCGCTACAGACACATTGAAAGTTAAGGCCTGTCAAAGGTTGGTACATTTGCAAAAAGGCCTAGAGTTGGATTAATTACTCAGAGCTTATACTTCTTCAGCGCCCTCTTCGATAATTTTGCCTATTTCGTTTTAATAGTTCTCACCGATCATTCAATCTGAGAAGATGGATGATAGTTGGATAGATAGATACTGTCCTTCGTGTCACCTCATCATCAATTAATTGACAATCATCCGTTATCATCTCCTTCCTTTCATCTCTTTCAAGAAGCGATGCCTTTCTAAAGGTGCACCCATCGGTCATCGCATTTGAGTGAATTTGGGTTCACTTTTAATAATAATATCACTGATAGGTAGTGATAATGTGAATATAATAATAATGACGTCAACAGTAACTGACTTTATTTCTATGAATCAGAAGAATAAATTTAAATCTTTTCACTATTGTCCGTTTTTTTTTTTCTTTCTCTTGCTTACTCTCAGAAAGATATCTTTTCCTTTTGATCAAACATTTCTAATTATTAATATGTTGACATAAGTAAATTAATATGAAAACCTAACTCTCTCTCTCTCTCTCTCTCTCTCTTTCTCTCTCTCTCTTTCTCTTTCACTTCCCTCATCAGCTACATGTAGTGACGAGAGCATTTTTGCAAAAAAAAAAAATGTAATTTTTCAGATGATTTTCAATTTATACATAAATTTATTCAAATTGACAAGAAGAGATGAAATTGCGATTGATCATCATTCGATTCAGTATTTACCTTGTCGATTCCTTTCAGGGTATTGTCATCTTTTTTTTTTTTTTAGCACTCTCTATGAATGTTTCATCAGAAAGATCAACAAAAGTGTTACGGCTGGGCGAAAGGAAAAAAATGAAATGATTCACAACACACATTTTCAATCCATCCATTGACGCTGACATGCAGAAGTGCTAATTTGAGTAGAAATAAATGGAACTTTGGTAACTTTTTGCTGCATCAATTGTCGACTGGTTTGGTCGATAATTGCTATTGACTGCTTGGATATGTGGAAATTTTATTTGGTTTTGAAAAAAGAATTCTCATCCATATTTGCTAGCTAAAATATTCATTCTGCGCTTCCTCTTTTGCACCATGCTTTTCTTGATTGAAATATGGATTTGAGCTTGCTTTTGTCAGCTGACAGCTTGTTTTTATTTTTCTCCTCATATTGCATTTAATCGTTATCGTTTGTAATGAATTGCTGCTCAAAATATTTGCAAGAAGTATAGCTAGCAACTAATTCAGCATTTTTTAATGACTCCCAACATTCCTAAAGTCCAATTTATGAGCATTTTGCGGATGTTACATGAATTGGAAGAATGCCATAGTTTGGCGGCATTATCACAGTGAGATGAATGAAGTGCTTTCTGTGTGCCTCTCATCTCATGTCTCGAAATTTTGTTGATTTTACTTTTCCTCTGATCTGTTGCTTCTTCCTTTCTAAAGATAACAAAAGTAGAGCAAACTCACGCTGTGCAGAAATATGCATTTTCTCCGTTACCTAGCTTCGATTGCCCTTTTGCTTATCAGGTTGATTCTGATTTTTCCACTTCTCGCTTTCTCCCATGATATGTCTTCTAATTTTAGCATCACGTGACTGATAATATCTGCGATCAAATCTAATTCCGTAGGTATAGGTATACAAATTGATGGTTGTGGCGGAATAGCTTTGGAATGATATATTTGTTTTGAAAATGAGCTTATCAAAGAATCACACATTGTTTCTGCAGGACAGTACCGATGCAGAATTCCTATAAATCTTGTCAAATCATTTCAATTTATAAGTTAGTTATCTCATCAAGTTGACCAGTCGCTCCTTAATCAATTGATAGCGCTGATTTCATCTTCATTTTCTCCTCTGATAAAAGCATATGATGAATTTTTTGCAGTTTTCTTGTGGTACTATAGAATTCGATATTAAAAAGTGATGTGGAGCGAACATACTGGAATAAGTCGTCGCATATGACAAAAATTAAGCGATCGTTTTGTCAAGAATATTATTTATTTTACTGCTGCTACTTTTATTCCACGCATTTGCTACACGAATTCGGAATATCAAGAAAGCAATCACTCCTCTCAGTTCGGAGTGATTGAGCCATTCATTTCTGATTTCTCTTCATAAAATTCATTTATTCTTTCCTTCAAATATCATTCAGATTTGTGCGATATGTCGCAGTGTTGAATTATATTACTCTGTTTGATTCTATAGTTTCGCCACAAGTTTATGAGAACTTCCTAAATTCGAGCTGACAAGAAAAATTTGCATAATTTCCAAAATTTACATACATATGCGACAATTGGTTGCAATTGGACTCGTTTTTGCGGCTTATTTCCAAGTTTTACATGGTGACGTGGGCCATGGCAGAATCGATGTGTTATTGTCCACCACAAAAGTGACAAGGAAATGCTCTATGCGTGGTGTATGTGGACATCGTGGCGCTATGCATCAAACGTGCCCCTATAACGGACCACCTTTACGTATATCGGTCGAAAAACATCGGCAAACGTTAGCATCGCTATGCCCTCATCTGTTTCAAGGTTTGATTTTGTATGATTAATTGTAGCCATATTTTGCTTTTCTTTTTTTATGAGATTGGTGAATTAGTAGAATGATTTAGAGCCAAAAGAAATGAAATTAAGCAAGCTGAATTACTTCATTTGGTCACCAATATTACCCGAACGATAGCGAGAAATGAAAAGTTTGATATTAAGAATCTGAGGGTTGAGTGAAGAAGCAGAATAGATATAATAGAATAAGGAGATTGTATGGGAATGAAATGAAAAACTGATAATTTGAGAATAGAATGGGAAGGCAGGGGCTGAAAATATGCCTCCGTTATACCTCCGTTGCAGAGTTCATTTTTAACATGAAACTTGAGAAAACGCTTTAGGTCACGGAATGTTGCGGAATGCTGTAAGGGGTCATGATGTTCGGTGTTGAGAATTATACACTTTTTTGTTTATATTTTAATGATCTGAACATCGATTATAAAACTCTTTTTTCGAAATGAAAAATGCAAGAGAGAGAAAGAAAGCAAATTTTTACTCATAATATTGGTAGAAAATTCAAATTAATTAAATTTTTGATTCAATTCTCTCCTATTTATATTTTGTCCTCAACATTGTTTTAATTTGATTCACATTGCCTCAATTTGACCTAATTTTTAGAAAAAATGATTTTTGTTTTTCCTAATTTGTCATTATCAAAGTGCTATTTCTCTCTCAAAATAAGCAAATACGAAGGAATAATCTTTTAAGAGTTTGAGTCTAATCGGAAATGATAAAAGCTAAGTGTAGCATTCAAAGAGAAATTCTGGCAACTAAGCATACACATTGATTATCTTCACAATTTCGGGAAAAAAGATCAATTATCTTGACTCAAAGAAAACGCATATAGTCATTGATCACATTCCTATTGTTTTCTGGTAGTTAAAAATACGTAGATCAAAATTTTTTTATTCAGTTTGTTGATATACGGCCAACACTTAACACTTAACGATTCCTGTAAAATTGGGAACATTCGGCAGAAAACCTCAAAAATTTCTTTCAAGTTTTCTGTTTTCACTCATTATTTTATGGAATTCGAGTCAAACTGAGCAGAATTGGAAAACATAGCATATCTTTCTTTTCCACTCATTTCTTGCTAGAATGATATCGGTCGATTTAAAGTAGCACATCTTTCATTTTCGTCTTTGCTAATTGAATTTTGAATTCTATTATTCAAATTTTTTTTTTTTTTTATAAAAGCATTTATCATGTCAAATGGCATACACTTGAAAAATACTATGATTTTAAATGCAATTTATTTCTATCCAGGAGTGCTTCTGTTTAGTCATAAAATATAGTCTCTCTGCCCGGTCCCTTATTGATTCTCAATAATTTCAAGTTTTAAACTTTTTGCACTATCTGATTCGAGAAATGAAAGAATGAAAAAATGAAACAAAACAAAAAATTTAAATACCAGAGAATGATCAGATTTTCGACAAATTTCATAACTGTTCAGAAAAGATACAGTCTTTTACAACAGAAATATTCCTAAATTTTTATGTGCGCTAAAGTTGTTTTTTTATCAAAAACAAAAAAATTTTCAATCATCATTGGAACCATTTGATAATACCTGACGATCAATTTACCGAATTCATCAATTCATGAATTGATAATATGATAAATGCTAACCTGATATTAGATTCCATTTCTTTTTGTACATTCCTATTAATAATTCTTTTCTATTCAGGGAGGTAATTAACACATGACGCTGAAATAGTAAATCAAAATCACAGCTGTGATATTGATGTGATATACTGTGGTGATGAAGGGTGAACTTTAATAGAATAGATCAAAGTTCGACATCGTGAGATGAGATTCGGGGGTGTAGATCAAACTTATTTTAATCTATTCCAAATTTATTGCAAATGTTAAAGCAAGCAATACCTCATGAATCTTTCCAGAACATTTCGATGATGGAAAAACAAGATTAGATGGGAGGAATAACTTTTTCCAGCATAATTTCTTGCCAGTATCTTTTTTCTTCTATTTTCCTTTTTCTTCCCTTCCTTCTCTCTCGGGATCTGCAAATCATTGGCAGAGAAAAGTAAAGAAGATAAAGAAAGTTCAAGCCTATTGAACTCCAAAATTTCCTCAAAGTTAATAGCAATGCATGGATTCACATATTTATAGGATAACTTTTGGATAATCTTCTATAATCGATTTGAATGCTTTGGGGGAAGATTTGACTACAAGGTCAGTTATTTGTGATAGTTCTAATTCCTCGAATATTGTCTCAAACTAGCAACAAACAAATTAGTGGCTAAATTACTTAGCCACAAATACTATCAGTCCTGTCGTAATTTTCGGAATAAAGGATGACTAGATGGATGGAGGAAAGTTACGTATTTATCTTTTGCACCCATCTATTCATCCGTCTGATTGTCCTCCGACCCTCGAATCTCCAACTTTTGTTTCCAATGAAGACTCAAGAACGGAGATGCGGATTTGTTTGATTTTCACTTAAAATCTGATCAGTTAAAAAATTTCTAAATTTCTCGGGAAATATTAGAATATATTGAACATGTTCAGGTATCAGCTTGGCTATATTGCATAGCACTGATCCCCAATATAGACAGGTGAAATCTTCATGGTGTACAATTCGAATCAAACAGCAATGGAAATAGGTCAATTATAAAATGTTTTGGGATATTTGTCTTTCCTAACTTAACTAGGTAAATTAAGCATTAGAAACTGTTATAGATTTATTTAGGCCAACTAGGTAAGCAATTATTTGCCATGTACAGATTAATATGCTAAGAGAGAGAGGGAAATGAAAATGAATCACATATAAATGCAAACAACATCGCAAATGCAATTCCGTTGGGCTTGGTGGTAAATTGAAATTATGGAAAATTGCGAAAAAGAGCACTTTGTTTATGGTTATGCCAGTTATCTGCAAATGAGTCTAAGGACTTTCAACATCACTATCCGGAAAGATGAGCCTCAAACTATATTTTTGATTTATTCATGGTGGGATGTTGATGATGAAAGTAATAAGAGTTCAGTGATATACATTTCAATAACCAAGCCAGTAAAAATGTTTATAAAGCAAGCAGGTTACTTATTTTCAGGAGGCAATGAAGAATTTTGCTGTGATGAAAAGCAAGTGGAATTGTTGGATGCGCAAATGACACTGCCTCGACAGTTCCTGTCGCGATGTCCAAGTTGTTTGACGAATTTTGTACAGCTATGGTGTGACTTCACGTGTTCACCAAACCAGGCGGATTTTGTACGGATCATTACATCTACCGATGATTTATATCTCGTGTAAGCATGTCTCAAGTTCTTCATTGTTTTCACAGTAAATGAATAAGCGTAAAATTACCAATGGAAAAGTTATTAATCAACCAAAATAACCATCCCAAGCCGTCTATTTAATCGTGTAATCTGTCTAGAAGTATTTTAAACTCCATTTGTGATAGAATTCGTACGTCCGTAAATTTGACTTAAAAGTCAACTTCTCTAATATTGGTTGGATAATATCAACATTTAAAGTTGCTCTTTTCCAAGGTAATGTTTTGTGGCTTGCGGAAGGAATTCTCTACCAAAAGTAGATTTCGAGGAGGTTGAACTCTCTTGGAATCGGTTTCGTTTTTTTTTTTCCACTACATCTTACAAGCATTTTCCCTGTCTTAATTTTTTGGCATCAGTTGTTGTCGATACTGTAATAGAACTAGTTGGATGTCGCTTTTTTTGGTTTACAGGGAAAACAAAACACAGTATGTCACAGAAGTTGCGTACTATGTACGAGACAGTTATGCAGATGGATTATTTGAATCATGCAAAGATGTTAGTTAATTTTTATGAGTCTAATTTAAAAGAAATCAGTTTATTTGACTTCCCAAGAAAACATAAGTAAGCTGTCATGGATGAGATTGCGAATTGAAGCAATGAGACCACGCTTCAATTCATTATTCAACCAATTATTAAACTGTGATTATCTCATTCTCGCCACTGATTTGAAATGGAAATTTTTTTGAAGATTGGAAAATAATAGTGAATATCGATGAGATTATTATTTTCTCAGTAACTAAAAGGAGAAAAAGAAAAGTGCCATTGCATAGCCGTTTCGTATATTGTGATGAATTGAAGTTTATTGGAATGCATAAAAGTAAATTGTAATGAGGTGAAGTGTTATGTAAAGGATCGAGTTTACTTGTCTAAACATCATTTTCATTTTTCGAATTTCGTTACTTTTCAATGCTCGTCTTTATAGGTTCGAGCAATTGGAACGGACTATGCACTTAGTTTCATGTGCGGTGTGAGCATCACTGAGTGTAGCCTGTCTCAATGGTTCACGTTCATGGGTACCTACAACGAAGACATTGGCGTACCTTTCCATATTACTTTCATCCCCACTCCTCCCTTATCAGAATCCATTCAACAAAAGCAACTAAACGTTTCAAATGCCACAATCCTTGAGATTAACCCACCTGCCACACGAGTGTTTCTTTGTTCGGAAGCAGCTCATCCTAGTGGTTCTCCATGTTCTTGTCAAGATTGTCCTAAATCTTGCGTTGCCGAATCACCCTTTCCATTTATCGTACAGGTGAGCATTTTCTGTATGTATTCATCGTGATACTTGAACTCTCGAAGAATACGCAAATATGCAAGAAAATCTCTTTTTTGTATGCTTCTGCTTTTTATGGAAGATTGTAGCAATTCACGTCAAAATTGCTTACTGATTTTGATGCCTTAGAGATATGAAACAAAAAGTATGAGATGCTGACTTCTTCTTTACAGAATAAAATGATTCTAGTTTTCAACATCTTAAAATTGCGGAAATATGAATGCGAATTTCGAAATTTATGAAATTATGATCAGTTTTTTGCTATCGATATCCAAATGCAATTATCTATTAGAACTTTTTAGCTGACATGAACAATTTCTAATCCTGAATACTTTAACAGACCAAAGACAGTAATTGACCTCATTGTATTCTCATTTTTCAATTCATATAGATACAATCACTGCTACGAAACACAGCAAGAAATATGAAAATTGTCAAGAAAGCTCTGAATGATTTCTTGCAACTAATGCAATATTTAGCTACAGTTATTAATTTTTCGCTTATAAAATTTCTCTACGGCATTATTTTCGCTCCATTTTTTTCATTCGCAATTTCTGTAAAAGTCTGAATCTGGTGAGAATGTAGAAAACATTTTAAAAAGTTGCATTTATGGGAACTTCGGGGTTAAAGCGAAAACTAATTAGTAATTGGGTTATCTTGAATTTGCATTATTGTTTGATTTCAGGAAGAATGTAAAATTGCAAACTTTGATTGTATGCTAATTTTATCACTTTTTGGATTTGGTGGATTATTTTTTACGGTGCTCTTTTTCGCGATAATGCATTACAATTTGAAAAGAAGTCAGGATGGCGACTTGAGTGATTTTAAATCAACAAGTGCAACTTTAGATGATAATGACTTAGGTACAATTGATACGTTAGGATCGTGGATCGAATCACAGCTTGAATTGATTTGCGCTCATTATGGACAGGTATTGATGACAAAGTCCATCCGCATCATCTTTGAAAAAGTAACACAGTTGTAGATGTCATATTACAAAATTGTCTGTCGGGAAATGTTTCACCTTCCTGCTCTTTTTTATTACTGGTAATTTTCATGTTCACAATGGACCTGTGGGAGATATTATTATGTTAATGAAACTGATTTAAACATTAATCTTAAATTATTCTTTTCGCTTTTTTCAGTTATGTGTTAAATACCCGTTAGCTGTTTTTTCATTTGGCATTCTTATTGCAATACTTTGCTCAAGCGGTATGCTTTTTGTTCGTTTTACCACTGATCCGGTAGAACTTTGGTCCTCCTCCACTAGTAGAGCACGTGGCGAGAAGCACTTTTTCGATAATGAATTCGGGTTAGTTTATCGTGTTTTAATTTTCCCAAAAAGATTTGCACACGAAGCAAATCATTTCTTTCAGCTGTTTCCATATTTTCATTCTCATATAATTACTTTGAAAATCATTTATTTTTTGATAAGGAATTCCTTTTTCCTCGCATGAAATTCCAAAAGTTGGCTTTCAAGAAAATTGGTTACTGTTTAAAGAAAAAGAAAAAGATTATAGACCATTTTATCGCACGGAACAGTTAATCATATATCCGCGAGATCAGTCATTTTGGCCACATGAAAATCAATCGAGCTTATTCGAACTTGGCTTTTATGGTCCAGCATTACGAAAAGCATTCCTTCAAGAAGTTCTTTCTTATTCTTTCTTTTTTTACAACATTTCCAGCATTGAGTTGTAAATTTCGCATTTAAAACATTATTATAAATTCAATTAAATATTGGAAATGAGTAGCTTAGATATGATCAATTGATGTTTTGCTGGGGATTATAGGTAGCAGAGCTTCAAGAAGCAGTGACAAACTTGGTAGCAGTGGCAGACGATGGTACTCGGGTGGCACTCACAGATGTGTGTTACAAACCGATGACACCTGATAATCAGAATTGTGCGATCATGACTGTACTGAATTATTTTCAGGTTGCTTTCAATTGTTTTCCTTCCGATAGGCTAACTTTTCCATTCATTTAATGAATCAAAAAAAAAAAAAATGAAATTTTTTCAAAATTTTATGAAATTTACTGTAATTTTTTTCTCACAATTTCGTTGCTTATTCTTACATATTGTCCTTTGTATTGAAAAATCAATCTCTCTGCCTGAGTATATAGTCTTATGATTCAATACTTTGGTAATTAAGCTAAATTTTAATGGTGCTATTAACTGATTGTTTCGCTGATAGCAATTTGTAAAGTATTTGATCCAAAGTTCTTCAATCAAAATTTATTTTAATTTCTCCTTAAACAAGTTTGAGCATTATCACGAAAAATTATATAAATTGAGATGCCAAAACTATTTATTCAATCTCTATTCGCTGGATATTGTTCTTGGCCATTGTAAAACATTTATTTGTCGCTTACATAGGAATTGTCGAAATTTTCTTTATTAAAACTTTTATAGGCCAAGTAAAAATTTAAAACTGAAAATTTATACCAAATAAATATGGAAGAAACTTAATTTTTGAGAATTTAATGAAATTTTGAAAATATAATAGGAGCAGAGAAATTTGGTTAAAATTGTTTACATGCAAATGAAACTAAATGGAACTTCAGTATTATTTCTTGAGCAACAATATAAATGAAAAGTTGTAGAGAAATATTCTGCATCGAATGTATATAAAATTCAATATTTCGAGATAGTGCATCAGTCATTGTGCTGGAGTTAACGATTAGCACCATTTCTAGAACAATATGACGCTTCTGAATCAAACAAACATAGATGACTGGAGTGGCTCGCAATTCGACTATCTTGATCATATCATGACTTGCACCCAGTAAGTGATTACTTAATATCTTCTCTATTGAAATTCATCATTTTACAATTTCAAACATAGCGTAATTTTGAAGCTGGTTCAAATTACAAGGAAAAGTATTAATTTAGGAATCCATATCAAATAGTCACTCGGCTTGGCATCCCTTGCTTATCCGCATTTGGTGTACCTATCCAGCCGTACGTAATATTAGGTGACTTCAACAGTAGTAATCAATGGGACAGTGCAAGAGGTGTTGTTATCACTATTCTACTCAACAATCATGTCACCGCTGTGGAAAATAAATACGCAGCTGCTTGGGAAAAAGTGTTAGTACTGTTTCTTTATCCTATTTCTAAAATATAATAAAATAGAATTTACAATTCAGTTTTTTCAAATCTCATTTAAATTTATAAGAAGCGATTCAAATCGAAATTATATTATTGCCATCTTTTTAAGATTTGCTCTATATCTTCGGAATATTTCGCATTATAATTACGCGATATCATTCACGGCCGAACGTTCCATTCAGGTTTGCTCTATTACTGCTTTCTCTGCTAATAAAACGACACGAATTTCATTTATCTATTCTCACCTCTCTGAATTGTTCTTTCATGAAATTAATGCAGGAATTGTAAAGAGTGAAAATAAAATCGTGTTTTGCAGGATGAAATAGATCGAGAGAGTCAGTCGGATGTCTTCACCATACTTATCAGCTACATCTTCATGTTCGCCTATGTTACATTTGCGCTTGGACAATATCAGGTTAGTGCATGATTCCGTCAATTCCTTACCACATATTGAAGAACTATTCGTCTCATGCCAATTAAGACATGATTTGGTGTTCAATTAGTTAACACCTAGTTGTTACTAATAGTGCTTGCACCATTTGTGCTACTCTTGAACAGTAGGAACAGATATTTTCTCTTTTTTTGAGTGACAAACGATGTTATGTTCAAATCCGCCTCCTTAATTTCTGTTGTCTGAGATAAGGCTAAAAATTTCCAACAGGTAACTGGAAACAATTTGGCCACGTTGCTTGTCCATTCGAAGATAATGCTCGGTGTCGTAGGCGTTCTGATTGTTGCCTTATCAGTTACATCATCCATCGGCCTTTATGCATTCTATGGCATTCCCGCAACAACAATTGTCCTGGAAGTGCAACCATTTCTAGTACTCGCTGTGGGCGTCGACAACATATTCATTTTTGTACACGCTTATCAGGTATCTATTTCGTTTATAAATCACTAACGAATATAATATTTTCCAACTCCGTTTTGTTTCCTTTCAACATGATGCTGTCGTAATTACTAATCAAAGAATGTAAATCTTTGCCAGCTTTTTCAACTCCTTCAAGAATTTCTTCGTGTCGTTTCTTATAATGGTTCTCACACGATTTCTAATAAACTGGAACTATGAAGGTATTCCTGGATTATTCCTCTCTGTCACTACTCATGAAGCATTTTATTTACGTTCAACGTAACATTTTAAATTAAACTTTTGAATCATTTACTAGAATGGAATCATTCTCTTTCTTTCGTTTATTGCATTTTGCAAAATTTTATCCATAACAGCAATAGCATTCCTCAAAAAATCATAAATAACGCATGTTTAATGACTGCCAAAAAGAAAAGCATCCATCGTCTTTCGCTACATATCTATTCTCGGACCTCTTATCGATGCTTCAACACAGAAGGATGAAAAGATGCGTATTAAAACATTTTTATATTTTGATGTTGATAAAAAGAGGACAAAAATATAGACAGCTAAGAGAGTGAAAATGGGAAGAGATGACTTCATTTATTAAGAATATCAACCCATAAAGACTTTTATTAATAATCATAGCCATTCTAATGGCTGATGGTACTTCATGGAAGAACCAGTTATCTTTTTTTGGTCAAATTTATAATTCAGCATTCTTTATTTTTATTCTATCAAGTGAAAATTCAATTTCCATGTTTTTCTGAAGAGTGCCAAAATGGCATCTTTCAGCGAGCCGAAGAACCTTTATCAGAGCCATTACATCTACGAATTTCACATATATGTGGTGAAGTGATACCATCCATGCTTCTATCTTCGCTATCCGAATGCTTGTGTTTTTTTGTTGGAGCGCTATCCTCGATGCCTGCTGTTAAGGTAACTTTTCAATGAATTTTGCAATTTTCAATGGATCTGAAGATCGCTTCTATTATCCTTGAAATTTCGTTCTTATGCCGATAATAAATCAATGATTCATTTAAACAGAAGTGAAGATATAGTTTCAGTCTTTCATATGTTTTTAAAATTTACCTTTTAAGCCATGGAAAGTGTCCATGCCAATATATTAGACAAAAGTAATTGTTGAAGGAAAGTGATAATGATGCTCCGTTTTACTATTAAATATGCCCAGAAAGTAGTACGGATAGTTTACTGTCTGCTATTTTTGGCTTAAATTTTTTCGATAAATTTTCAAAATTTGCGCTAATTTATTTCGAAATTCATTTGTCGCTATATATGTTTTTTGTTCAGGTATTTTCGCTCTATGCAGCTTTAGCGATATTTTTCAACTTTTTCCTGCAAATTACCTGTTTCCTCGCTATATTTATTCTTGATGTGCGACGCGAAGAGGTAGTTTGTTCCATTTCACAAAAATTCTTGCTTCCATCGCGAAGCTGCCAAGTCTCGCTTGTCTTTGTCTAGATCCAGCAATAATCTTTTTTTTTGATAATTTGCGCATCGAAATATTTCTGTTGGTGATGGCTGTTGTTCATTTCGAATATCCGCCATCCAAAATTGTTTGTTGACATTAGTACACTCTTACTGTTGTTATAAATCATATGAATATTTAGAATGGCAGGCCAGAAGTGTTTTGCTGTCTTCGGATAACAACCGTAGAAAACTTTAACAATGATGGCTATATGTTGTATTTATTCAGTAATTACTATGCACCATTTCTATTGTCGAAATACGTTCGAGTCATTGTGGTGAGAATAATTTGATACTGAAATTTTCGAGAAATTGAAATGAAAATCCGAAAACGTCATATTTTTTAAAATGTTTTAGGGTTTTAGGGGTCACCACAGCGAAATATCGTTGGAAATCAAGACGCATATTTGTCTATGAAAATATTTGTATACAACATAATGTAAGATGCGAATGAATCAGTTTCCAATCCAACCAAACTGCAGATGTCGCAATTTGTGGCCAGATTTTTTACAAACAGAAAATGTAAAAAATCTTTCATTTTAAAGCAACTTTACTAACATTTTAATATTGATTTTAGATTTTTCTGTTCGCTGGCTGGCTCGCTAGCTCATTCGCAGTAATGGGTAACATCCCGCTTGGCTTTGATCAGAAGATGGCAGTTCCTGAGGTATTGATTCATTTCTTTATTTATAAAAGAATAGATGGAAAATATTGCTTCAACAACTCCTAGGTTCTTTTTTATAAGGGCTGTGGCAGTAAACTCTGAAATCGTGATCCGGCGCACATAATGTGCTGGATAGGCGATTTAGTATGGATTTAACAAAAATTTTCTTTCTTTTGTCTCATTTTGTCACATGGTTCATTTTCATTCCTCTCTTCTAAGTGATTTAATGAAATAAAAGACAGCTTCAAAGATGATCCAGTTAACGATAAATCCTGACTCATTTCTGTATACTCTTCTTCAGACTTCAATTATATATATATGGGACTTCGCGAAACCAAGCTGAAATGATTAATGCCTTTTCGTATCACTGAATAGAAAACTAGAATGACTATCATAATGAAAAAGAAAAAAAAAAGTTGCAAATAATAAAAAAAATTAAAAAATAAAATATTTCTACCGATGAAAAAGTTTCCAGTCATTCATTTTTAATTTTAATTGATCCTTATGACAGGATCAGAATTTTGACAGAGGATGCATCTAATAAATTGTAGGAAATGAATATATACTGCTGGTAGTCATTTCTTTCTTCATTTTTCAACATTTCTTTCTTCATTTTTCAACATTTCTTTCTTCGTTTTTCAAAATTCTTTCCTTACTTGCATTTCCTCCTTTTGTCTAATAAAAAATAAAATTCCCATCCGCTTGCTGTGAAATATGAATAGACGTAATAATTATGAAAGTTGATTTTAACTAATCTAGATTTTAACTAATCTAAAAAGTGCCACACGAGAAAGTGCCGGCGAAGTAATATTGATTGCAGTATTGTGCAGATTATATCTCATTCATTTTCAATTCAGTGGAATTATTCTTTTACAGGATTCATATGTTTTTTCCTATTTCAAATCGATGGATCGATTCCTCTCAGTTGGTCCACCAGTGTATTTTGTCGTCAAGGGTAATATAGAGTTCAGTGATCCCTATGAACATAATAAAATTTGCTCGGGTGCAGGTTGTGCCACAGATTCATTGGGTGCTCAAATTGCGCATGCCGCACGATGGTCAAATAGGTGAAAATTTTTGTATATTTTCAGTTTTTAATTGAATTATTGTTGAAAGCTTTTAAAATAATTCGCTGCTAACAAATTGGTTCAAGATTAATGCGAGGTAAAGTAGTACTGAAAATTGCCAAATCTCATCTCTTCGTTGTTAAATATATCAAATGTATGTGTTTCACAGCAACTGATAAGTTATTTTTTTTTTTTTTTTTTGCATCCGCAGCAATAGATGATAGAACATTGAGAAGGGTGAAGAGTCAATAAGTAAATTGAGGTTTACATCAACAGAATGAGAAGTTCAATATTTAAGGAGATTGTCAGTTTGAAAATATTGGAAATAATTCGCGATTTTCTTTTTTTTTTTCAACTTAGATACTATTAGTTGAATTTATATTTCATTATAGATCTTACATAGCTTATCCGGCAATGAATTGGCTCGATGATTACTTTGACTGGTTACAACCCTTTGGTGATCCACCATGTTGTCGGATGTTCCCCAATAGAACCTTTTGCCCCTCTACTGGTAACATTCCATTATTCATCGCGTTCATAATTTATGATTAATAAGAGAAGTACATTTCATTTCGACGTTTCGTTGCTACTTCGAAACAAATTTCAGATGACTTCTATATAACAGCAATTTCCTACTGAATTTTGAATTTCGGACTTTAAATTGTTGCATTTTCAGAAAATTCAAGAAACTGCACTTCGTGTAATGTGGAATTTGTAAGTGGTAGGCCTCGCTCAGATTTGTTTTACGATCATCTCACACACTTTTTTTCTAATAATCCGAGTACCAAATGTGCAAAAGGGTAATTTTCTATTTTATTTCTCAAACAATATAGAAATATATTATGAAAGACCGTAATTAATTACCACGCATTTGTACAAATGTCCTAAGGGATCAATTTTTTCCATATTAAAAACATCCAGAGGGTTTTTTTTTTCTGAAAAACTCAATATACATATATGATGTTGTCTTATATATTTCTGGAATTTTTTTTTTTAGACTTTTCATAATTAAATTCTTTTTTTCGAAATCTGTATTTTTGTTTGCAGAGGCCATGCAGCACATGGTTCAGCCATTAAGTTATCTAGACGTGGCAGGATCTTATCGTCGCATTTCATGACTTATCATACGGTTTTGAAAACTTCATCAGACTTTATAAATGCCATGACTAGTGCTCGCCGTATTGCTGATAATATCACGGCTATGTTGAACAAAGACAGGAATGGACATTGTCCAGTAGAAGTATTTCCATACAGGTAATTTAACAGTCCATGACATTTCAAATTATCATGCTGAAAAACCGTATTTGCTGAAAACATAGTATCCAAATGATAAGAGATCTCCTGTAAGAATTCAACTCATAGAGGATCACGATCACCTAATCAGTTGCATTCTTCGAAACTTGCCTCAGTAAAGAAGTGAATTTTAAGGAAGGGAAAGTGCTGTTTGTAACTGTTAAAAATTTAATTGCACCATTGGCTAAATGTTATCAGTAGCGCGTCTTTTCTTGTTTCATAGCATCAAATAGCTTATATTCTTAAAAATGAGAGAATAAAAATCATTTTTTACAATTAACACCAGTCAATTTAAATATAAAATTTTCATTATTGGCAGGAAATAGATTTACGATATCCTGGTGACCTCTCTTATTCTTTTGCTTGAGATTTTGTTTGCAGTGTATTTTACGTTTTCTATGAACAATATATGACGATAGTAATGGATGCATGTATCCAACTGGTACTCTCCTTAGTAGCCATATTTGCGGTTACGACAGTGCTTCTTGGCCTCGATCCATGGTCGGCATTCATCATTGACCTTACGATAAGCTGTGTTCTGTTTAATTTAATTGGTCTCATGTATTGGTGGAGTATTGATTTTAATGCTGTTTCTGTTGTCAATCTTGTCATGGTGAGGTTTTAGCAATTTTCCATTGCTTTACCTTTTTTTTTTTTTCCACTGCAGAAAAAATTTCTTCATTGTAAAAATTGAAATTTGAATTTAAAAATATTTTTTACAATTTTCAAAGATGCTATTTATAGACAGTGGGAATATCGGTGGAATTTTGTTCGCATATCGTTCGATCATTTGCGCTAAGCGTTTATCGGGATCGCTTGATGCGTGCTCGGCATTCTCTTGCAATCATGGGATCATCGGTTTGTTCTTTAAATTTAAATATTTTAAATTTTGAATTAATTTTGAAATTTTTGATATAAATTGTGTTCAGATGAAAAAACAAATTGACATTATTTGCAGGTTCTTTCTGGCATAACACTCACAAAGTTTGGTGGAATATTAGTCCTCGCATTTGCACATTCCCAAATTTTCAAAGTGTTTTATTTTCGTATGTTTCTTGGCATTGTACTTATTGGAGCAGCACACGGTCTCATATTTCTACCTGTTTTACTGAGTTATATAGGTCAGTGATTTTTCTTCTCTTCTTCTTTCTCTTTTTCAGTTTTTATAAAGATTGAACTTTTTTAAAGTCTTAACCTTTATAAAAAGTATGAAAGATTGCGTCAGTGTTGAAGAGTGCTGCATATTCAGCAGATATATCACTTAAAGTATGTGACGTTATCTTTCTTGTCAACTTCACAGCACAATCATCGTTTTGACCAATCAAGACACACTGTACAGTTAGCAGAGCTGAATTTTTCCCTACTTGATTACTTTTGTTAAGTTCCACTCAAGTTAATTGAATTTTGGAAAATTACAGGACCACCGATGAATAAACGTAAGCTGATCATAAAAACTCGGTCGGAAAGTTGCTGCATAAATGACTGCAGTGGTGCAGTAAAGAAAGCATGCCTCACGAAACACTGTAATCCTTCACCGCTTGCGGATATCTTTTAGACTTTAATTTCTTTTCTAGTGCATTCCTTCTAGTCACTCCTCGAATAGTACTTTAATCCTCTCGGATGTTCATTTTTTCCAAAATTCCATAGAAGAATAAGTGAAGTAGATTGGATTATGAATTTCTTGTTTTTATCACATTCCATAGATCGATAAAACTGAAGTTGGATACTGTTAAGTTCAGCATTCATCTTTCCTCGTTGAAGCTTCAAGAATTCCCAAATCTCTTGCTATTTTCATGACTTTACAAATTCTTTCCAGGGCATTCCAAATTGTGTAATTTTTTTTTTTTCAATTTACCAATTCGTTTCATATTTAATTATTTCATCTTGACTGATGTACTTCATATCACTTCTAAATTATTTTTTTTTTTTTCGGATTCCTTGATGAACTTGTCTGGTTTATTTTGTATAAAAGAATGCACATTTTTCATATCGCCTATTTTTCCAAGTGGATTGGGGGCATTTCAGCAGAAAGCATTTCCTGAATACTTTCGCATTCCTACGTGCACTGCAGTACACTAAGGTGTTCTAAGAAGTGAAAAAGTTAAATTTGAATTCTAGTAAAGTTATATCGAAATGTGCATTCCGAATAATTTATCAGATTTATGTTATATTTGAATTACTGAGTACTGTCTTTTTTCTTCGAATTTCTTTGATTATGCGTTTTCTTGTACAAAATGCATTCCTGACAACTAATAATTAGTGATAATAATTCCCAAGCTGTAACTTCTCTTATCAGCGGAAGTTTCCATTTAGAAGGCGCTCCACAATGATTTTATTTATTAAAAATTCTAGTTGTTACAATAATAATTATTGCCAATTGCTTAAAATGTAATCTTTTATCGATCATTGAAGAGAAAAAATTGCTTCACCAATAACATCCAAACGGCTATTCCAAGTGAATTTTGGGTAATATTGGGGTGATCCTGTACACATTTCATTGGCTAAGAAATATTTCATGTCATGACTAACTGCTGTATTGTGGGAATAATTGTAAGGATCGATTTTATGAGTTTTTTGAGGTAAGAATTGCTGCTGAGAGCGATGGATCAGTCATTAAATCACTTATTATTTCTGTAATAATTCCTTGTGGTAAATTTGATAGATTGTTGATCTGTCACAATCATTTAAAATCATTGCTATCCAGAAATGTGTATAAGTAGTAAAGGATTAATGAAATAAACTCGGGTCTTATTCATTCCTATCTATCCAACAAATTGATTTAAATAAAGGTCGACAAAATTTAGAATTCGTCGCAGGGATAATATTCAGAACAAGGGTAGGACGAAAGAAATGAAAATTACCATCTTCACCTGCCGAGCGAAATTTTGTATGCCTAGCACTATATTCATCATTCACTCAATTAACGAAATGATCCATCCATCCACAGGGACGATATAATTGACCTTCAGAGACGAGAATGTCGATGTTGTCGAGAGTCCGTTTTTGGTGACAGTGCTGGGTAGGGTATATGTGTCGCGTATGCCTATTCTTCACCGATAAGACAATACGATATCGCCGTTCTCATTTAAGGAATTCCTTTTCAATCAACTAACTTTTCCTTCCTTTCCATGAATCCAAATATTCCCGATGCTGGCATCTTTGGTTCGTTTGTTGTGCATTTCACCGTATCTATATTCCTTTATGAATATCGACGTATATTTTCCTGTCAAATTCAAATTTTTTGTAAACATACTGAAATGCAAAAATTCAACGAGCATCATCATCTCTTGCGACCTATTCCATCTCTTGCGACCTATTCCGTTTCGTGCTTATTTATTCTCAACAATAGCTTATACTTGAGTGCTTTTAGTTCTTGTTAAATAAAAAATTTGACAATAAATTTTTCCTTATTTGACGACAGTATGCTCACTGCTTGAAATATCCTTCGTCAAGAGGAATCATTAATTTCAGCATAGAGACGTATTTTGTAAATAAATATAGAACATGAAATGTACCGCTCAGAATTAATATAAAAATAAAGGCAAACGTATTTTTCATTTAAACGTGAAATATTCATACTAGTATGTCGTATTTTATGTTTACTGCAAAAAGGAGATTTCTTTACAGATACTTTTTCAGAATCATTCATCAGCACGGCCAGAAGTTGCTTTCAATTGATTTTAAATTCTGAATAATTCAATCAAATGCATTAAACTAAAGCAATGGTTCAGTTCAGTAAGGTCTGAATATACCTTTATTTGAAAACATTGGTCCATTTTCGTTGACTTAATTAAAGTATAGGGCACAAATCTTTCAACAGTCTCTTACAGGGTGACTTTCTATGGGTTGAACCGATCGCGAAAAATCGATTCATTTTCCCGATCGGAGCACGAGTTCTAGAAGTTGAGGATGATAAGTTCAAGGTGATCGATGATTTTGCCGAGGTTATTCTATTGCCTTTTCATCCATAACCAAAATTATCACTTCCTTAGTTGTTACAATCTAATATCAAAGCAGAACAAGATAAATATAAGATTATCACTGATTTTTCTCATTGGATAGCATTTCTTTTTCATGTCAGCCAATGATAAGAATTGATGATAACCTCAAAGCTTCTCTTTATTATTCTGTCATCTCCTGACTATGTAAACTAAAATATGACATCTATCCAGATCTCTGGATAGAAAGGGAGTCATCTAAACTGTCCAATGAACAACTGTTTCAAATATTCCATTTCTCCTACATATTTTCAGGAGCAATGGTTACCGATGGATTATCCATATCGTGTCATGCATGCAACTTCAGTGCAAGGCGTCGAAGACATGATCAATTTGAGCGATCTGCATGAGGCTGCACTACTTCGTAACCTATTCGTGCGCTACAACAGCAAACTCATCTATGTGAGTTAATATTACAAAATGAGGCCAGCAATCAAATACTTTGATACGTTAAGAGCCTAAATACTGTACTATCATTATCTGTTAAAATAGCGATGATACTTTGCGACTTTCAACGATTAAGAAAAAAATTGATAAGAAAAGAATACGAAATCTAAGTCAATCAATGATGCCTTGATGAATAATGCGGGAATGGATCTAATCTTATTTTGGATTCAGTTGTGTCTCAGATTCCACGACATACATTGAACAATTCTCCTGTCTTCTCCTATTTCTTTCTTCTTCGAGCTCAATTATTTCATTCTCTTATTGCTTTCAATGTTATGCTGGCTTTTCGGATTTGAATTATCATTCGAACGATCAGGCCAAGAAGCGCCAAACAGAAAACGAGAAATGATCGAAGGCCAGAAAGAAACACCGAGAAAGACTGACAATAAAGACCGAGAGTTCGGTGAATTGGATATGTGGTACTAGTAGTTGTAGCATTTGTCCTCTTTTTATCGTCTTCTCTTAGTGCCAAATTGATATTGATATTCTTCATTTGTTGCTTTAGAATTTGGATCAATGTTCAAGCAAAGGATAAGAAAGGCCAAATTCAAAACAACATAAGTCATGAGAGATGCTAAGAAATGATCTGTGATAAGAAATCATCCGCACTTTTTCATTAGCCCACATAGATATCAATCAGTTTTTTTTTTTTTTTTTTTTTTTTTTTTTTGATAATAACGGCAACATCGACAACATGACGAAACTTTCGATAGCGATATTGAGATAAGAACAGAAAATTTTTCGATGACTAAGGACATTGTCCCATTAACGTTCTGAATTGTCCTTTGAACTACGGAAAATCAATACAGATAGTAGTGATTCTTTGACAAACTTCCTTTTTCTCCTTACTGCTTCTTTCAGGTTTACCTATCAGAAAATATCCCACTCTTAGAGCTATCTAGACTAGATCAGTGGTTTTTGTCTTTCGGTTTGAAAGATTTGGTTGACCTATCACATCACATGTTTGATCAGGACTGGAAATGTTACGAAGAAATTGTATATGGCACGGAAGAAGACGTTACGAAGAAATTAGATAAAGACAAAGAATTGAAGAATTGCCACATGATAGCAAGTTCAATCATGTCAAGAAGTGATTATAGATCATTTTACTTGTGGCGGTAAAAAAAAAGTAAATTGAAAATAATTCGTGATACATTGGAATTTTCACTGGCATAAATGTGGAACTGCGATTTGAAAGAAAGCAAAAATCGGAAGGACAGTGGAAAGTGAAAGATACAATATTTTAGTTTGCAAAATGCAAAATAGCAAGAAATTGCAATACACTGTTGATTGATGATTTCTAATGTAGATGTGAGAAGTGGTACTTGGATGAGTAATAGGCCTGGTGCAGTACCGAAGGATTTAGGAAGCATGCAGCTTGAGCCTATGCTGCATTAAATATTCAGATCCGAAGTATTGGGCCGGCAATGCAAACGACTGGTCTAGCAGGAAGTGATAAAATTTTTGGATATTATGTCTTCTTATTTAAAGACATATTTTAAAACTCCAAGTTTATTGCAATCATTGAATTCACTTATTCAGACACTAACTTTACAGACGTACGTCGGTTCCGTGCTAATAGCAGTAAATCCAAATATGCCTTTGCCCATTTATTCAATAGAACAAATTCGTTTGTACCGAAATCGACGAATTGGTGAACTGCCACCCCATATTTTTGCGATCGCTAACTCTGCTTACTCCAATATGAAATCCAATAATCGAGATCAGTGTATCCTTATTAGGTTAGTTTAGGTTAAATCTTTCTTCCACTAAAATTTCGACTTAAAATTGAATCAACTTTTAAATTCAAAGAAAAGATGTATTTCTTTGATAAAAATTATTTTGCATTATCAATTTGATATTATCTATATTTAAAGTTCAATCGAATTGGTTTAATCCTTCTGGCGCTATTTTTCTGAATATTTAGCAATGTAAACTAAATGAAAACTAGTGTAAAATATGGCAGATTAATCAAGTTTAAAATTAAAATTTTGTACTATTCATTTCAGTGGCGAATCAGGTGCAGGCAAGACAGAATCTGCAAAACTGGCGATCCAATTTTTGGCAACCATATCTGGTCAACATTCCTGGATTGAGCAGCAAATTTTGGAAGCAAATGCAATCATGGAAGGTAATTTCTAAAACTGATAGATAGTCAAAATGAAATTTTCATATTTATTTGATCAATATTGTGTGAAAAATCAGAACGACGCCTTCAGAAGGCAGCAGCTTCCAGCAGAATTCATTTATTACTGGTGTAGTTTCATAGAGAATTTACAGAATATTTTTTTTTTCCATTCTTCTGTATCACATCCGAAATTTTCGATCATTGAAGTTGCTTCCTATTCATGATGTTATGATTGTTATTTTATAACAATTCTTCTTTGAGAAGAAATTTAGTCTTTACAATTGCAAAAAGTAATCATTTTAAGCTTTCAATGAAATGTGCGATCATATTGCTGATGATCGCATTTTTTAGATGATTACATTTTGCTTGCGAAATTTAATGTTTCGATAGAAATAATTTGTAGTATTTGGTAATGCGAAAACGACGCGAAACGATAATTCATCGCGCTTTGGACGTAACATCAATTTGCGTTTTACGAATAACGGTGCAATCGAAAGTGCCAAATTTGAGCAGTATTTGTTGGAGAAATCGCGAGTCGTCTCACAAGCGTCAAATGAACGAAATTATCACATATTTTATTGTCTTCTTGCCGGTTTAACTTCCTCGGAGAAGCAGCAACTGTCGTTGAATGATGCGAGCGATTTTTATTATTTGAATCAGGTTTCCTTTTGGTTCATTCGTCCGTGTTGCCCAATTATCTACCCGATTCCGATTTCCTGATTTAGTAGTAGTCCTCTGTTCCTCTTCCTAATATACACGATTCTTCAAGGGTGGTGCGTTAGAAGTAGAAAGTCGAAATGATGCAGCTAATCTGGTCGAAATCCGTTCTTCCATGAAAGTGTTGATGTTCAAAGACTCCGAAATTTGGTCCATTTTCAAAATTCTTGCTGCACTATTGCATATTGGCAATATTAAATACATCGGTAAGTGAGTACATCAACAATTTTGGAGTGATTATTCTGATAAAAGTTATCAAATTAGGATTATTGGGCGTTAGAAATTTGATTATTTAAATTTCCGATCAACCAAATTACTTTTGAAATAAGAAAACATAGCTTAATAAAGTTAATTTTGTTTACAGCGACAACAGTCGACAAAATGGAAGCAGCACGAATCACAGATACAGTTGAAATTGAAATAATTGCTAATCTTCTTTCAGTATGTTTTTTTCTTGAAGTGTGGCTATAGAAGAAATAATTCACTTTCTATTAGTTTGAACTAAAATGGAAGATGTTAGAAATATTGAATTAAAAAATTACTTTCGGAAAATGAATGATGTGAATTCATTTAGAAGGCGGGAAATTTCTCAGAAAATCCTCTTAGCAACGAATATAGATTGAACTATAGTGCATCAAATGAAAGAACTGATGAAATACAATGCATTTTTTCATCGCTTACCATTAATTTGAGCAAATAAATTTTCAAGATTGACAAGCAATCGTTGTTGAACACGTTGACAACTCGAACTTTGCTTGTTGGTATGGAACGTGTCGTCTCATGTCTAAATGCTGAGCAAGCTCTCGATATTCGTGACATTTTCGTCAAAGCAATCTATCACAGACTTTTCCTTCATATTATCGATAAGATCAATGAAACTATGAATAGGTAATCCATTTCTTAATTCATTCAATTTAATCTCATATAGGTTTCATTTATTTAGCACCAGATTTCTAATTTCTTAATTGATTTTTCGAATTGCTAAATTTTGTATTGCTTAACAACTGAATTGTACCTAAACTATGTTATATAAGACTGAATGAATGATTTATCGGATAAAAGGCATTTTTTAAGAATCCGGAAAGAAAAATCGCAGAGCAACATCATTTCAATTCTTGATATTTTCGGTTTCGAGAATTTCGCTCGAAATAGTTTCGAACAATTTTGTATAAATTATTCAAATGAAGCTTTGCAACAGCTATGCATCAATTTCATATTCAAAATTGAACAAAGGTTAGTATGATACTATCAATTTATCAGTAGAAACAAGAGGATCAAAAGTAACAGATATGATAGTCAGGTTTGAATGGATTGAATCAAAGCTTATCTTTGCTGGATGGTGATAATATGTTTGCTTGATATTGCCGATTGCAGTTCTTTTCCACACTTCTCATTTAATGAATGCATCAGAAGAATGTCGAGCCTTTTTCTCAATTTTAGCTCATCATTGTAGAAAATATCGTGTTATCGAAATATCTCTGAAAAACTTTACTGAATACATAATATCTTTGCTTTTGCTGATTAATTGATCAACTAATTAATTAAGTAAACAACTTGTTTATTTGTTCGAACACATTTTCATCGCAGATAACTCCAACTTTATCTGCTTAAACTTGTTTGCCTCAACATTGGTCGCATGTTAGAGCAATAATCAAAATTCGAAATTCAATTTGATCTGAAACGTTTGATAATATTTGTAGATGAAAGTGTCTATCTTCAAGAGAAGCACTATCTTCGCCCGAAATAATGCATGTAAGATAAATATTATCCGTAAGAATGATATGATTATCATACCGTATTTTCACTTCACTTTCCTCAGCCACAACAACCGATTAACTTATGGACCATGTGAATCCATCATAACTATTCACAAGTTCAAGTTCTGTGTATTTTCCTCTTAACGCTTTACATGCTCGTCACATGTCGTACACACACTTTTTCACTCACTGTAAATGTTTTAGATGTATTTATGTATAGATTGATTGTAGAGACCATAAAATTTTGTATTCAAAAGTAAACAAAAACATGTATATCTTAGGTTACGTGATGAAACAAACGTATTTCGCAAATGCCGAAATGAATCGCATTGTTTGAAGTGGGAAAGAATTACGTAGGGATTTCAGAGGAACGCAATTCTTACTGTCTTGAATTGATCCTTTCAGCACTCATTTTCATGAATATTAGTGATTGATTCTCATATCCAGACGAGTAACATGGTCATCTCCGAATGATTATGATATCAGCAAGATAATTAGCTTGGCAAGAAATTCTGTTCTGAATAGATTGATAAATTATCCCTCGCTCATTTGCTTTACTATAAGAAGAAACTTTTTGAGAAACTTTGCTTCCTTTCTTCACTTCAATCTCAGCACGTGAGAGTCAGGATGATAGATTTGTGAGAAAGATGGATAGTTTGTCCAACTTCCCTTCTCTCATCACATTTTCAATTCAGTACTGCTACTTATCGTAGGCTTTTTTCGCTTAGACAAATTGAACTAATTTCTTTACCAAACCACAATTTGGGTGCAGGATTAAAAAATAAAAGTTCTTATAAGAACTTTATTTTTATGTAAAAGTCCAAATGAAAATGGAAATATTCTAAATTTCATTTGTTCATTAACTGAATTTGCATAGAGAATAAATTTTCAGTGTCTACGATGTAGAACAGATAGATTGGGGACCGATCGAAATTGTGGACAATAAAGAAGTTTTAGATTTGATTGCAATGGGACCAATGAGTATTATGTCAATTATCGATGAAGAAAGCATTCTTCCAAAGGTTTGCATGCTAATTAATTCATCAGGAAATTGGCGATATAGCTGTGACATAATTCCTTTGTTGAACAAAAAGATTTTATTTCTAACTTTTTAGGGTACTGATCAAAGTATGCTGAAAAAGTTGCACAACCATCATGAAAGCAAAGAAGGATTATATTTAAAACCTCATTCCGATTTAGACAAATCATTTGGCATAAATCATTATGCTGGAACTGTTTTCTACCATACAAAAGGTTTTTTTTTTTTTTCGTCTCGTTTTTAACGATAGAATTGATTTGCTTAGGAAAGAAAGCTGTTGAATTTAAAATATCCGAATATGAAAAATGACAATTAGATGGTTAAATAAGTAATCTATTCTAATCGTGTAATATGTATATCATTTCACCGTATTATGGTTGTCGATAGTATTCAAGAAATTATAAAAATCCACTCGCTGTTAACATCTGATGTATTGATAATAATTTCAAATTTGCATCAAAGATTTTTTCAATCAATTTAGTCTAATATTTGAAATGACTTCATTTCATGCCATTTCTAGGTTTTATTGATAAAAATCGCGACAAATTTTCGTCTAACTTACTTGAGCTTCTTCATGGAAGTGAATTTCGACTTCTTCGATTGCTCTTTGATGATATCTACAACTATGATGATATGTCGGTGATGCGAAATAAACATCCCACGGTTGCGAGTCATTTCAGAAAATCATTAGAGAATTTAGTTGCAAGTTTGAAGCAGAAAGAACCGTTCTTTATCAATTGCATCGCACCAAATATGATCAAACGACCATTGGTAAGTTCGCAACTAATTTTACCAATTTAAATATATGATTGACTTCAAGTTAATTGATTTATTCATTCATTTATTGCCAAAAATTCCCAATTTGATTCGAAAAATTAGAAACAGATAATTTTCTAGGCAGCCTTTTGTTCATAATCCTGTAATTACCTTAAAAAAATGTCTGTATTCCTGAATTTCTAGAAAGAAATATACACATTTTTCTGGTTTCTCCGATTTGCTTCGATTATATATATTGATATTTTTATAGTGAATTTCAAATAATAATCATGAGCTGCATTATCTATCTAATAATAGTCAATAACTTTCTTGGAACTTCCAAGAATAATGCAGCTTACGATTATTATTTAAAATTCAAGAAAATTGAATAAGTGTTTTAGATTTCTTAGACTTTTTTCATTTAAAATTCAAGAAAATTGAATAAGTGTTTTAGATTTCTTAGACTTTTTTCATTTCACTATATCTTTTAGATAAGGGTATCTTGTCTCTAATTTCTCATTTCCGAAAAACTTTACAAGTTTCTCATTTTTGTTTTCTTTTTATCAGATACATATCGGACTGTTTCTTTTAGCAACCTTATTGAGAATGACCCTGTATTATTCGAAAAAATGAATTAAAAATCGTAAACTCAGCAGAAGACAATTTTATCAGCGACATATTCAGAAAATAATACAAATCCTGTATATAACATTTCGAGACTGTTAAGTTCCAATTGTCAACTCTCTGGGTTTTATTGTGGGATGGCTACTGTCATCAAATATCAAAGATATGAATTTCTGATATGCACTTGTCGAGATTTACAAATTTTTTTTGTTTGTTTTTTATTCATCATAATATTTTATGACCACAAATAATTTGGAAGATACGAACATGAGAAGATCTCTTAATCCTGTCATTTTCGTTGTCATCGGCGAATGCAAGTCGTATAGTTTTTTCCTCCCATATTCGATCTTTACCATCCTCCAGTCTTAGCATACTCAATGTCTTGATCTAATCTGAATAATAACGATTTAAAAAATTGCGAAATTCCCAGAAATCTTTATCATAAAATATATTATCTATCCAAATCGAACTATTTGGTTACAAAATTTTAGGCTATTACAACTTGGCTGTCAGATTTTCTTAAGGCAAAATAGAAGATTCTATGTTTTTCGAATTAAATTATAGTAAATTGTCAGATAGGCATGGAGAGTTGTCATATGATATATTCAAAAAAAAAAAAAAAGATTCGGAGAAATTAATGAAACTTGCTCAAGTTTCTCGAGAACTGGAGATTATACCAAAGTAGTAGAGAAATAACGCACTTCTATGCATGGCCTTTTGTTAAAAAATAATATATCATTAATCTGAGGATCGTAATACTTATTTAATTTATCCGATATTTAATATCCAGGCTGTATGAGGACATGAAAGCCTCAAAATAGACGGTTTAAATTCACTAAAATTAGCTATTTATCGCGGATATAGATTTTTTTTTAAAAAATGAGTTGTAAGTTTTAATAAAACTTAGCAAAAGATGAATTTTTGTTTTTTATACCAAAAAGTCGTAATTGAAGTTTATGGACCGTGAAAACGTTTGCAAACAATTGCGTTATATGAATTTGCTGGAAATGGTACGAATTCGTAAATCAGGCTATCCTGTTCGATATCAATACGAATCATTTGTGGAACAATATCGTTTACTTGTTGATGGTATTGGTGAGGTTTTCATTCTGTTCAGCGTTAATTTATCTAAATTGCGAAAATTTGAATTTTGCACTTTTTTTTCTAAGATTTCAAAATCCATTGTTTGAAATCATCAAAAATTCAATCTCAAATCTAGTATAAATCCTGAAACTAAAATCGTTTCTTTAAAATAAGTTCAAAACCTTCTTATAAATACAATTAATGCAATAAAAACAATGTTTAGGTCCATCGCATACGGTAGATTGTCGTGCGGCATCACGACGAATTTGTAATATTGTTTTGGGACCAAAAGCGAATATTAGGCTTGGAAAAACGATGATATTCTTGAAGGAAAGCCAACATTTGCTATTACAACAAGTAGTGTATTTATTGTAAAATGAAACGTTGGAATAGTTGTGTAAATTGCTTGAATCAACGGAAAGAATTGTTTGAAAATTTTTAACTGGAATCGCTCAGATTGTTTCCAAATATTGGAAAATTACATGATTCAAGCTGAAAATGTATTGAATGCTATTTTTGAAATATATAAATTTACAAATACAATCTGATATTATGGAATTCAGGAACAAGAGAATATGTTGATATTACGTGTAACAACGATCCAGAAAACTGTTCGTGGATGGATTCATCGAATACGATTCAAGCAAATGAAAGCTGCCGTAATTATCATTGAAAAATACTGGAGAGGTTATGTGCAACGTCAACGATATCGTCAGGTATTTTCGAATTACAATCTATCAAACTTTGCGTCTAGATTGAAAGAGTTGAAAATCCTAACTTTTCCTTCGTTTCGATCATTAAAACTATGAAGCAATGATGATTTTTCGATGAATTCTGATGGTAATTCTGTCGGTTATCATTATCACACCATCATTATCACAGTTCACTGCCCATACAGGATCAAAGCTTCTGATTACGGTAGTGCTTGTAATCCCATTTCCTTCTTATCCACCTAAAATGCGCAACCAGAAAGTAATAATGAATACAAGTATCTACCACCATAAAGAAATCTGATGTTACTTGTTCTATATGATCAAAAACGAATGGGCAATTAATTCTAAGAAAACAAAATTTCCAGCCAAAAAATTTGGTATGCAATTCAGATTTTGAAGAAAATGAAGCACAAGATCTTATCTTATCTTTCTGGAGCAGTTTGATAGATTCGGAAAAGAAGAATGATAAAATAGAATTAAAGAAAAGTTAATCTTTGCGACATACTGTCTTTACTGATAGAAAAGTGCAAAATTAGCTTGAAAATATGATATGATAAAGATTGAAAAATTTGCCTTTTAAGATTTAAATGATAGAGAAGGGCTTGAGAGGTTAAGATTCTTCATAGTAGTAAAGAAAGGGAAATGGAGACCCTAAGAAGATTTATCAAAGTAAAAATAAAATAGTAAGGAGTGGCTAGCAAGGCTCGTTATTGTCTCCTCGATTTACAGCTTCAATAAAAATTTGAAAGGATTTTTGTGATTTTTCTCGATTTCATCTGTTTTTGGTATGGATGTGAATTTTTTTCATGGTTGCTGAACTGTTGACTGCATCTTACCTATGTAAGCCAAGATTCTGAAATTTCATAAATTTCCTCTGCCCTCGAAGCAACTTCGAAGGCTAATTAGAATTTTCATTTCTCAGTAAAAATAGATTCATTTTGTAATTTGTTGTTTATTTCACTGATAACTTGTGGAACTTTTATCTCTTTGTTTCTAGTTTTGATTCCATTTAGGACAATTAAGTGATTTTAAATTTTAAAGCAAAATAATCATGTCAATAAAAAGTAATTTTCAGTTTGCAGGTTTATGAATTTGTAAAATTTTTGACGTCCAGTTATCCTAACCCAAACTATTGACATGATTAGAAGATAAGCTAAATTTGAGAGGGTATGGAATTGTGCCTTCTAAATATCTGTCGAATGGATAAATTAAGAATAGAAAAAAGAATTTTCAGATACAGATCGGATTTACGAGACTTCAAGCGATCCTTCGTTCACGGCAAATTGTCCTGCATTATAACATGTTCCGAGCGATCATAACGCAGTTTCAGGTTTCTTCTATAATTATCAATTATCAAATGAATTAAAAAAAAGGCTGAATTCAAAAATTCTGTACTTTATTCGTCAGTTTATTTGCAAATGTTTTTTCTGATGATGTGTAATTCTATTTTTATCAAATAAGCACAGAGATATGATGCCTTCATTAACATTCTTATAGTTCTGATTTTATTAACAAATTACGTCGTCGAACTGTCAAACTTGATACTTTCAATTATTACTAACTGAAACAAAAATTAATTAATTATTTTTCGGCTCATTGTCGTGGCGCGTTGATACGAAATATCCTTCGACGTAAAATTGAGCGTGGTGAACGACGTCCTGCAATGATGGTATCAGAAGATGATATTGTAAGTCGTCAGACCAGCCTTACTTCAATCTCTACCAGCATGGATGGTTACGATATTGCTCTGGTAAATTTTTATCTAAAATGCTTATTAAACTTTTGAAAGTTAACAAAAATTTTTTGACAAATTTCTATCATTTTCAGGTTGAACGTTTATTCGGTCATTTACCATCTAATAGTATTCCTCATTGTGATATTATTCAAAATGAGAAGCAACAACAAATTGAAATGTAACATTTTAATTGATAACATATGCATAAAAATCTGAAAAAATCGAATACAAAAATCTACAATTGAACTTGAAACCTTGAAGCTGGATAGATCAACTTTAAAATTCCAATAGAATAATTGCAAAATTTTTTTCATCATAAATATAACTTTCAAGCTTAGTACATCTTTTACTTTTATCAGTACAATAAATGATTCCAGAGAATATCCTTGCCATCGATTGACGATCAGCAAGAATAAAGCAAAACCAATAGATGATGATAATCTGATTGCCTTCCAATTTGAAAAATTCGCAGCAGCATATTTTCAAATACAGAACAATGCTCATTACACTCGAAAAGCACTTCGTATTTCACTGCTGCCACACAATTCCGACTTGGATTGTACAGTAAATTAATCAAAATATAGCAATATTCTCATTGGTTTCTTCCGTAGCTTCAAATTCCTTTACTTAAATATTAAGCATCATCAAATTGACGAATTGATTCATTTAGAAAAAATGCTGTCAAAAATTTTGCTGCTAGGCTCGAATTTATAGGCGGCATTAGCGATTTGGTCGGTAATACAACGCTTTATGGGTGATGCATCAGAGCCAAGAAGTACTTCACCGCCTGCGAAGAATTTCGAAAACGTACGCTCATTTAATTCATTTAAAAATCTATCAAAAATTCAGTTAAGGAAAATGATAAGACAATGAAAGAAACTGGAATTTTTCACAATTGTAATTCAGTGATTTGAATCCATCTGATTTGCGACTTCGTCGTAGCTCAGTGACAAATGGCACCACTCATTGTGTGCATGATCGTCAGCACTTTAATTGCATCAGATGCTACGAGGACACGACGATCTGAAAGATACTGTCACTGTTGTTTAGTCAGGAAAGGAATCATTGCGATGACACATGATGATTGATCACTCGTGTAGATCGTTACTTTTCAAATCATCAAAAAAGGGCTCATTCTTTTAGTCAAAGATTAGTCAAAGATTTACTTGATTGTCATAATTGAAGATTAAATATACACCTGTGATGAGCAAGCTGTACGTTCTGGCTGGTCAACAAAACCTGTTAAAGAGAAGAAGCCAACGTGAAAGTGACTATGAACAGGTAAGCTTTTCAAGCTGAGTGATTCTGTTTCTGTGAAAAGAAACACAGTTAGAAATGTGACAGAATCGAATGATTCTTACTTCTTTCCAGCCATTCAGCTCGAGAAAACGCCTTTCTTCAAACACAGAATTGGCATTGGCTACATTCGTTCCTCAACAAAATAGTTCTTCGTCAAACATTGACGCTTGCGACGAGCGAGGAACGCAAGTGAGAAGTGCGATCGAATACGATAGCTATCAACAGTACTACAGCACATTTCTGAGTGAAGATATACAATCTAATCTAGACAAATTGCAGTTCATCACCGGACATGGCATTTTACGATCAGACATAAGGTGAGAAATGAAATCTTGAGAAATGGAATTGAGTCTGACAAAAATATTGGTAATTTTCGTCTTAAAATCGAAATACTTTTTTAGTTTATATGAGATTTGTACTCCCGAAAATTAATAAGCAAATGCAGTCAATTCAGCAAGTAATTAAGCTGATAATATTTATCTAATCGGTTAATCAGCGTAATAAAACACAAAGATTATTGATTCCCAATCTGATTATATGAATCTTTGCAAGTTATACAAGAATTTGTAGGAAGATAGCGACGATTTTGCAGGGATGAAATATACTGCCAAATATGTAAGCAATTAACGAAAAATCCGTCGAAAAATTCGTGTGCTCGTGGTTGGATACTGTTATCGTTGTGTTTGGGTTGCTTTGCCCCAACACACCATTTTTTACCATATTTGCGACGCTTTATACGTCAAAACTGTCCCACTGCACGTTTTGCGGAATATATAGAAAGTAAATTAAATCGAACGTTAGCAAATGGAACACGTAAATATCCTCCGAATTCCGTCGAGATACAGGTTATTCTTGACTTCGCGTTTGTTCACAATCGGTTTCAGATTGAATTCATTGGAAACAGTATGTCGCCTGACTATAGGACATGGAGCAATATCATTTGTCTAGATGCTCTAAAATAAGTCCGTGAACTCCTCTTTGACAATTTCTAATTACGAAATATGCAATTTCAGATTTGCAGAAAACTGAAAGAAACAAAAAACGTTATTTTGATAGTTCTATGAAATGAAATCCTCTTATTGCAATCTAATTTTTAAACAAATTTTCGGTCTTAAATATCTCGAAAACATTGAAAAATTTAAATTAATTACCCAAATTGAAATTTTCCATCCTAAATATTTTCTTACTAATGGATTACAATTCTGATTCTGTATTAAAATGAAATTTATAAAGAAGACTGTTAGATCAATATTTTTATACAGCGTTTAAAAAGAGATTTAGGTTGTCTTTAATATTTCGAATTCAAAATTTCGTTGATTTGAATTTAAGGAGTTCATTGTTTTTAGAGCAGCTATGCTTATTTGTAGGCATCGAAGATGAAGAAGCCGATATCAGTAAACATTACACTCATGGATGGTACTATGATAATAGCAGATGCGGACTCGGCGACAACATCGCAAGAGATTTGCGATGAGCTTGCTGATACAATTGCACTTAAGGAATCATTTGGATTCTCTCTTTATATCGCATATTTTGATAAGGTATCTTTTTTTTTGTTTTTAGGGCTTATTAGTTTCAAATCGTTCATAATTTAATTCCTTATATTGCAGAATCTGACAAAATGATTGTATTCCGCTCGGTGAATGTATATTTTACTACAAAGATTTTATAAAAGTTTCTGTCAGCTTCAGTTTCTCCCATTAGTTTATAATTACTCATTAATTCAAATTGATTTGTTCCTAATGAATTAAAACGTGCGAGCTATTTTCATGATTTCATCAGTTTGTTTTTCAATCTTCATCCCATTAACTTCCCACTTTTACATTCTCAGTAAGAGGAAAAAGATTGGGTTCGAAAATTATTATTAACAATGTTTGGAAAAATTCAAAACAATTTTATGGAAAAAAGCAGAATATTGAAAATCGTAATAGGCAAGATGCATTGCAGGTAGTTTCGCTCGGTTGCGGAACGGATCACATCATGGATGCGATAAGCCAGTGCGAGCAGTACGCAATGGAAACGACCAAGGAATCTGTAAATCCACCATGGCGCTTTTTTTACAGGAAAGAAATTTTCAGTCCATGGCATGATCCAAGGTAGTACTTCCAAAATCGCAAGAATTTTCTCCCATTCCACCTAAAACTATCTATCATAGATAGATCTCTTCTGCAAATCTGATATTCAGCAATCTTTCATAACGTATCTAATCCTTATATTTATTACAGTTATTCATGCTAATTTTTCGTTTTATCATTTTCTATAAGATCAATTTTCCAAATATTTTTGGAAAAAAAGGAATACTTTTTCGTGGTTATGGACGAATTTTGTTGAATTTTATATCGAAATATTGTAAAAAAATAAAATGAAAATGATATAGAGCGCCGAAAAGAAATGCTTCACAATTTTTAGCAATGATTCCATAAGTACCAATCTTATTTATCATCAGATCATTCGAGGTGTCAAGTATGGCGAATATCGCACCACCAAGGTTAGATTTCTATGTTTGCCGTTATTTGCAACTTTTTAAATTGTTTGCTCAGAAGATTGTAATGAGAAATTTGAGAAAAATGTTTCTCTTAGGTGCTTAAAAAAGTTCTGTCAAGTTTAACTCCTCCGCTTTAAAATATTAGAGGTCAGAGTGGAATGTTCAGAATCGATGCTAATTGCGGCATTGCGTAATTGTTTGACCTCATAATTAATGTTTCGTTTCAAAAACAAGGAAACAGAACTGGCGATGCTTGCTGCTCAGCAATATTATATTTACCACGACGATGCTGAAATAAACATAGAGAAGTTGGAAAACAGCTTGGTGATGTATCTTCCGGAGAGTGATATTCAGGATACGGATGAGAATAGTCATGAACGTTGGCTACAACTCATACTTCATGCCTTCAGAAAGGTATCTTTCTTGTCGTTTCACTGACTCATAGCATGATCCTATGATTATTGGATGTAAATTATTCAGCCACAATATTCGATCATGGATCATTTTATCGCTAGACCCAGTAATTTATATCCGAAAAATCCTATAGCCCTGCGCTATGAATGATCCAAGTGAATCATTTGGCACTGAGGATAATGAGATGTTTGATGTGACGAGATAATCGCATATCTTTGAAATTGAATTTTTTTAAACAGAAATTTCAACGAAATAACCCAACAATAGAGGAAGTGAAGACAGATGTGGTTACATTCGCCAAACAAAAATGGCCGCTTCTTTTTTCGAGATATTTTGAAGCATTTAGTTATGCTAGTCCTTCTTTGCCCGATGGTCAGGTAATACTACTATTTCTGTAATTTAATTCAACAACTTTTCAAGTTAATATAATCTTTCTATTATTAATCGTTAGCGTTTAATGTTTGGTAAAATTAATGTTGAAATACTAAAATCTTTAAAAGTTGCTCAGTTGTTGATTGCCGTGAATTGGCAAGGCGTTGTTGTGATCGATACTCAAGAAAACATTATTCTGCAACTTTCTTATTCGCAAATTTTGCGAGTCCTATCTACGGAGTAAGTTAAATTAAGTTTGTAAGATTTTTTAAAAATAAATAAATGAGGGTATTGTTTGTGAGACGTAAAGTAAAGAACTGAATTGGATTTTAACAGTTAATGTGCTCATTAATGGTTGCTATTGGCAGTACAGAAGAAAATTCTTTACGTTTACGTTTTCACGTCTGACGAATCTTTGTCAACTTGAAATTTGTTTTTCCTCTTCCCTATTCGATTTAATGGATTGAGAAATGAGAATTATAGTTTTAAGTACATTTTGATCATCTTTAGATTTGTTAAGGTTCATTTCCGAAACGCTTCTATTTTTTCCGTCATCTGTAATGTCTTGCACTTGCAATGCAGCTATTTTTGCATCAGAATATTCAAATTTATAACTTAACTTGTTAGTTAGCGGTCTGATAAAAAACTTTTTTCTAATGAATGAAACTGTAGGTTTTCCTTGATCACCCAAAATAAATTAAATACGAATTATCTTAGTCAGTTCAAAGTGTTTCACTTCTTGACCAAATAAAATATAAAATGTTTCAGAAACAATATAAGTGGCATCGAAATATTTACGATTGAAATGGTCAGTGGCGAAGAACTTTGTTTTGAATTGCCTAATACAAAGGATATCAAGCAGCTTATTGAATTTTTTTTGAATGAATTAACAAGTAGATCAAAATATCTTTTAGCTCTTCAGGATAATTTCTCTAACGAAGGTAATCATCAGATATTTATTACTTTGATTAATAATTTAATTTCTATTGAACTATAAGCAAAATTTCGTGCGGCACTATTTGATCCAAAAAAAAAATTATCTTCTGAATCTCCACTACTACTATGTTTTTGATCCATCCAATCTTTTACAGATTTCCCTTAAAGATTGTGATAGTTGTCAGTATTTGTTATAATTATCATAATGATGAATCAGGATAGATGTGTAAATTCTGAACGGCGTGATATTGATTGTATTTTTAGATAACGAAGAATGGAATACCTGCTTGAATTTCAAAAAAGGTGATTTGTTATTCCTGAATGATGAGTACTGTGGGGCATCACTCTGCAACAATCAGTTTGTTAAAGGAGAAAATATGAGAACCGGTAATCAAGGAATGATACCTGTTAGCTTGGTCCATGTCCTTCCAACAATATGTAAACCATCTATGGAGACAATGGTCAGTTGTGATCTGCTCTAATATCAGTAATGTCAAAGATTGCTTTACTAATAGACAAGTGAATATTTGGAATTTTCTGGTTTGTTTAAAGCTTATATCGCGGTGAAATGGTCACTTCGGTAACTATGATATGATGCGATTTTGCAATAAGAGAATTGCAATATGTTTCCCTATACAATATAGGAAGTTTGTTTTAAAGATAAATGTTTCGAAATGGTGAATTCATCGTGAAAGGAATGTTGAACATTTCAAAAAATAATGAACTTTATCAGAAGCACCAATTTCAAACTCCTGATAGTTCTTATCGATTATCACAATCTTGCAAATTATGATATTATCATTGGATTTTCATGCAGGATATGCTTCCACGTTCTCAGGAACTCGATTGTCCAATGAATCGACAAATGGCGCTATTGACACGTCATTTTGTAGTTAATCGTGAGCATACACTGGAACGTTTTGCTACTAATAATTTCAGGTGGCACTTTGCTCGTTCATTTCTCACTTTTAAATAAATATTTGAATTGTTATGTTTCCTTCATTAGACCTCAACAGCTGTGGATATGTAAATATCGCAGAAAATCGTTTGGATTTGTCGAATGTAAATCATTGGTCCAAAAATTTGAAAACTGATACTCGCAAGGAAATTCCTCTACTAAAATGATCTTTTTGTTGTACCTAATCACAACTAAAAGGAATTTGCAGAAAAGGAAGAAGTAAAATGAAATTTTCAGATCACCGCCACGATCACCACAAGGTTTAAGTGAAAGTTTCTATGGGTATTATACGCCACATAACCTATGGTCTTACAGCCGTGAGCCAATAAAAATGCCTTTATTGAAGGTTTGAATATTTTTTGTATCGATTTGTGATGATACTTCTGTGGTCCAATATTTTCAAGACAATTAATTAGTCATCGATTCTTTCTATCTCATTATACTCATTGTATTGGTTATCTTTCAGATCAATCAAACATTTGTTTTTTGCCAAAGAGACAATTAATGGGTAAATCATATGTCGTAGGAATATAATCATCACTTTTTAGCAAGATTGCAAAGTTAAGAATTTTGCAGAAATTGCAAGGAAAAAGAGAACCATCACAAGCAGCAGTTAAAGGCTATTTAGCAATTTTAAAATATATGGGTGATTATCCATGCCGAAGTATCTCTACCATTACTGAACTTACCGATGAAGTTTTCAGAGGAGCATTCAAATATGTTCGTTTATTGTTTCATTCTTTTTGAAATTAAAAGTTTTATATTTAGCAATGCAATAGTGAAAGTAATCCAATTCTACGAAACTTTTTACAGGAAATTCTTCGAGACGAGATTTACTGTCAATTGATAAAACAATTAACACATAATTACAATCTGATAAGTGTAGAGCATGGATGGGAACTAATGTGGTTGTGTACTGGGATATTTCCTCCAAGTCAATCACTCCTAAATGAAGTAGAATCATTTTTTCGGACTAAACAACATTCCTTGGCATTACATTGTCTCATTAGACTTCGACGAATCCAACGGTATGCTTTCGCAACTTTCTCAAATATGCATCAGTTTATTCTAAAAGAAGAAAAAACTATGAAGAAATTTTCTTTCGCTTTTTTATTTCTTCAATTTTCTTCCCTTCCTTAGTCAAATTAAGATAAAATCTCAGGATTGGACGTCGAAAATTCCCGCCGCATGATGTGGAAGTAGAAGCAGTACGACAGCGAACTGTGCAAATATTCCATAAAGTTTTTTTCCCTGACAATTCAGATGAGATTATCGAAGTGGATTCGATGACAAAAGCTCGTGATTTTTGTCACCGAATCGCAACACGTCTCGGTCTCAAGTTCGTCGATGGATTCGCTCTGTTTGTGAAAGTTAATAGCAAAGGTAATGAATCATTTGACGGGGTTTGGGAAGACAAGTAATGCATCTCTTTTTTTTTTTTTCATTTCCCCGGAAGAGAAACCTCGATAACTTATTCTTTCTTCAGTGATCTCAGTACCGGATAACGAATTTTTCTTTGACTTCTTGCGTCAATTGTTCCAATGGATGCATCCCAAAAATGGGACTCTTTTTAACTTCTCATATCAACTTTTCTTCATGAAAAAATTATGGATTAATGTGGTACCTGGAGAAGATCGTATTGCTGACTTCATTTTCCACTATCCTCAGGTATTTAGAGTTTTGTGGAAGATGAATTCTAATGCTGTTCTTATAATTTCTTAGACCATTATTTACAAGATAGATAATTGTTCTATAAGATTGAAATATTATTAATTAATAACTCATTAGTAATATACTTAGATATTCTGAGAAAGACGGGAACAGAGAAGACAAATTCTCGAAATATTTGTGAAATATTTTTTTTTCTTAAGTCCGAGATTTTCTTTCCTTTAATTCAAAATCGCTTTTAAAGCGAACATCATTCTATATTATTTTCTTGTAAATGAATTATATCCAGGAATTATCCAAGTATTTACGCGGTTATCACGCAATCACTCGACAGCAAGCAATCGAGTTGGCAGCTGTAGTACTTCGTGCTCGAACTCGTGATGATAAAGCAGCACCGTTGTCGCAGTTGACGCAAATTATCTCAGATATTGTGCCGCGTGATATGATTAAGATTTACAGCGGTAATGACTGGAAAAAGGTACAAATGTCTTTTTCATTCTTAGCTATTATATACTAGAATATATCTTATTTAGAATTTAAATAATTGCAATTAGATTACGTTACTTTGAGCACAAGCACGCAAAATAGTTATTATTTTATTGTTATTCACCTGAATTTTATATTTTCGATTAACTTATCGAAGATTCATAAATTGTCTTCATCGCTTTTTCTTTTGTTGTCTAATTAACGATTTTAATTCTTTTTTTTTGAAGTACATAACGAATGCATATGTTAGTCGTTACGAGAATATGCCGTCAAATGAAGCCAAAATACATTTCCTGAAAGCGATAGCTGAATGGCCTACATTCGGTTCTACATTCTTTGAGGTATCTACTTCAATCATAATCTACATGAAAAAAATATGATTTCTTCAGAATTGTTAAACTTTAGGAACACCAGAGATTGACTAGAAATTTTCATTTCACCTCTTGAAGAAACAACCCTTTAGTCTTGCCAATACAATAAGATTCAAAGATTCAAATTTAATTTTTGCTCTAAAATAAAATCCAAAATTTTTGAATTGAGATAAAAGTTTTCAGGTAAAACAATCATCAGATTCAGCAATTCCGGATAAATTGCTTATAGCTATTAACAAGATAGGTGTTCATTTATACAATCCATCAACTAAGCAACGTATCGTCCACTATCCATTCACAGTATTAAGCAACTGGAATAGTGGCAATACATATTTCCATATGACTATTGGAAGTTTAATGAAAGGCGGTCGAGGTAGTCGATTGCTTTTGGAAACATCGCTGGTAAGTTTTCGCATATTTCTATCAACAGTAATTATCTTCATGAATGAGTAAACTTTGAGATCGGATGTTGACCAGTGAAACTTTTCAAAACTTAGAAACGAATTTCTAACTGTGCAAAAATACTGGTTGTTAATTAAAACAAATTTTAGCGTCAACTTCGGGTTCACTTCGAACACCATTATAAGCAAATGTTGATTAGAGCTAAACTGTGTAAATGTTACGAATGAAATGTCGATTGATTTAATTTCCATGTTTCATTCCTGAAATGTGCTTACAGGGATACAAAATGGATGACTTACTCACATCTTACATCAAGCTCTTCCTCAGCAACCTTAATCGACCTTCTGTTGTTGGAATGATTGAAAGTAAAGCTTCAGAAGCATGAACACATCACTGTATTTATTTTGTTATCTTTGATTAACATTTAAATTGATGACTTCTTCGTCCCATCATGCATTTTCCTGACAGCTAACTTCTTCATGTAATAAAAGACGTTGAAATACGTTAAGTAGAATTATTTGTTCAACCTTCTTGATGAGCTTCTAGCACCATGCAACAGAATCTGAAAGAAATGAACAAAAATTTTTGTCCCTTCTCTTGGTAGGCCTTGAATTACGTTTAATTAGTAACAACACCCGGAAAATAATCTCACTAGCTGAAACTTCGATAGCCTTAGAAAGGAAATGCTCCGATTTCCCGTCATCTTTTTCTCTTATTATTTCTTCGTTCATTGCTAATAAACAAATTTTGAGACATTTCACAATTCAATCATCAATTCAAATCGATATTTAAACACCTCCCATCATACATAAATGACTTCATGAATAATGATGATTTAGAAGTAATCTCATTTTTGGTTCTATGCAGTGAAGTCAATCTTGATTGCATTCATTTCTCTCTCTCTCTCTCTCTCTCTCCTTATTCACTTCCTTTCAACTCGATAACTCCAATTTTAATTTATGACTTTTTCAAAAGCTGAATTCAAAGTTCAAAGTTCATACGAAGAACAATTAATGACTGTTAGTGTAAGGAAAAGCCAAAAGTTGCTTTAAACTAACTTCAACCAATTGAAGATACCAATTTCTAGCGCTTCAAAAAAACATCATACTTTTAATCCATTTAAGACAAATTTTGCACCAATTAAATGCATCGTAATTTTTTGAATAATCTGTATTTAGCAGATAGGTTACACAACGCTATGCCATAAATCTAACTTGAAATTATCGATTGAAGACGATATGTAAAAAAATAGTTGTAAAATGGTCAACTATAAACAATGATACTATCCATGAATAGCATAGTATAATGGTCCACAACAGTATCATACGGTAAGACAACAAGTTTGCAAAAAAAAAACAATGATACTATCCATGAATAGCATAGTATAATGGTCCACAACAGTATCATACGGTAAGACAACAAGTTTGCAAAAAAAAAAAAAACTTGAAAAATACAAATCTTCATTTATGTTTAGTAAGTACACAAGTTTAAATATCGGACTAAAGCAAGTAAGCAAGTTAAAATATATGATGATTCTCACGCATTCAATGGAATTATCGAGATTTAAGAGCAAAATAATACAACATTATTTACGAATGAACAAGATAAATTGAAAACTTTAATTATGTCCAATACATAAACGAGAGAAAGATCTATTTATGAGATAGCAATATGACTATCATATTGTACGGGATATCAAATCGAATTATAAAAAAATTTGCTTATCATTTCATTAAGCGTTATTTGTCATTCATCAATATATGTCATGCAAAAAGATTTCTTCCTTAGGTATAATATCATAATCTCTAATATACTTTTCAAATTTCTCTCGCCATGTGCTCAAGACATTTTGAACATCATTTACTTACTCATTATTAGAACAATAACGAATTTAATTACAATTTATGAAAGTGGTTAATTTCTAATAGAATTTTTTTAATTTAAGCAAACCTAATTCTCATACTGCGACCCTATTCTGTTTTTAACAAAAGTGATTCAAAAAATAACTAGGAAAATTCATTAAAAATATCACATGGCTTGTCATTGCATAGTTGAATATCTAAAGTTGGTTCATCTTTCGGACAATTAATACCGCTTCGACAAATACGTTTCCTGAAAGGAAGAGATTTTGAAAAGAGTTTATCATCTAGTTTGCTAGTACCAATCAATCAATACAAAAGTTCAAAATGTATGAAAGAATTTCCGGAAGTAGTTAAATTTATTAAAAATGCAAAATAAATCTTTGCAGTCTATTGAATTTACAACTTTGTCAACCTTATGCGAGTGCCAGTACCACAGGTGCGTGTACATGGTTGCCATTCTTGCCATTCATCCCATACAGCTAGCATTTTCGCATCCGAATTAATCATTTCGATTATATGATCTGATAAAAGTTTAGGATTCGATTTCCTGTTACTATCATTCGTACGGATCGATGTTCCACACGAAATATCACAAGTTTCTGTTTCCTTTGCTTCACCTAAAGTTATAAATTTCACGAGAAGTGATGCAACATCATGTTATATATCATTCTAGCTCAACTTGTAATCATACTTCAGCAAGCAATTATAATTTAAAGCATAAATTTTTATATTCTTTGGCTAGGTATATTACATATTCATTAACGCATTTATCTCTTTTCACTTCAGCTGAAAACAGGCGAAAAAAACTGTAAAAATGACGAAAAACTATAGTTATCATACCAGGGCATTCGGGTTCATTATCACCAACTCGTATAAGGCCTATTCGACAATGCCGTTTACGATATCGTATTTCCTTACGTTCGCAAGTTAAGCAATCAGTCCAATCACTCCATGAAGTCCATTCAGGACATGGACGTAAAACGCAACGTCGCTGATCAATTGTTCGATCGGATTTTGGACAATTGCCTGCAAATATCACTTTATTTCTATCAAAAGATGGATCAAGTTATAACAAAATAACACTCAACGATATATCATTTCAATGAAAGATCCTAAAATTGTCATAAAAAAAGAAAAAAAATAAAAGGATCCTAAAATTGTCATAGTGCCAAAAGTATTCCAGAACGAATCACTTGTGTCGAGCATGTTTGACATGATTTGCTTATCTTGATCATCACCATTGGATTATATGTTATCAAAAAAAAGGACAAACCCGTAATACATCTCCGGACTCTGATTTGTATACCTTCCCCACAAGAAGCGGAACATGGTAACCAATCGCTCCAATCACTCCACAATTGCAACACTACGCCATCATCGTTACAATCCTGAAACTTTCCAAACTATCGAAATTTGTTGAGTTAATTAAGTACAGTAACGAGACTTTGCGTTTGACATATTTCAGATATTTAGGGTCAGATATTTCAGTTTCAATATTCACTATTAGTGAATATTGAAACTGAAATATCTGACCTTTTAAAATGTTAAAAAATTCAATTAATTAATTCCTCTCTTTTATTCAGGTTAAGAATTTGTTATGTATTCAAGTAAAAACCAACATTCTCATTACATGTTCTGGCTTGCTTTTGTTCACTAGCACATAATGATCCATCACATAAACGTTCACGTAATTGAAAACCCAATCCGCATGATACCGAGCAAGGTAACCAATCACCCCACATTTCCAGGACACATTTCTGGAATTCGATTAGTTAATCACTTTCACTTTTTCTGAATCATGGATTAAATAAATGGAATACATGTAAATAGAAATTGATTAAAAAAAAAAAAAGGAAAAAAAAAGAAAGAACACGTATTTTGTATATTATGCATGTATTTGAGTTAGTACTCTCGATTCTTTACAAAATTCGGAATAAGAATGCATTCAGCTAAATTAAATTGATACTTCAGTTGCACTTCAAGAAAAGGAATGCCTCATCATTATATCACAACGAAATATTTCAACCTTAGTTTCACAAGGTTCGATTTGAGTGCCTTCGCCTTCACATCGATTCAACTGATCGCACTGGCGTTTCCTGCTTCGTTGTCCAGTACCACAGGTCGCACTGCATGAAGACCACGATTCCCATTCATGCCATGCGGAGCAAGGCGGTGTTTTAGGAATACACGATCGGGAATTCAGTGATTCACCTATGCATTCCTGCTGAAACATCATCATTGCATCCATTATTTACATGATTCATAAAACAAAGAAAAAAGCCAAAATAAATGAGGGTTCTGATCAGATTAGGCTTCATTCTTTGATTTATTGGACTTTTTGTCCTTATTTTTGAAAAAATCGACGCAATGATGAAGTAATAATAAAAAGTCCTACCGATCGACAGATTCGCTTTCGTTGTTGTTTTCCATCAGAACCACAAGACGTTGAGCATTCGGACCATTCGGTCCATTCACTCCAATCCTGTTGGTCACTTAGAGGACAATCTTCTCTACTTTTCACCACAGCTTTATTATTACACATTAATGTCTGCAATTAATTTCCGTCTAGTTTTCTTTTGTACTTTTCAGAAGGCAAATGTGTTGCAGAAGTTATGCTTTTCAAGAATTCAAAACTGGAACAATCGACTCACCAAGCATTGTCCTCCAACGCAAAATTGTCCAGGCCCACAGGGAGAACCATCTGGATAATGTCCCTTGTTTCGGATTAATTCCGAATCGATTAAGTGACACCAGATTTTGCATGGTTGTGTACTATCTGCAAAATTATGGAATGATAGAAGGCAGTCGAAAAAATCAAACATTATTATAATTAGATATTCATATGCAACCATCTTTCTGATCTATTCATTATCTTAGTCAGTTCCGCTCAGTTAACAAATTTTCATTTTTTGATTTCTATTACTTGGTTAATACAGTCTTTTTTTGAGTATCTTTCCTAGTAAAAGCAGAATGCAATAAATTTGATTCCTTTTTTTGAGTATCTTTCCTAGTAAAAGCAGAATGCAATAAATTTGATTCAATTCAAAGAATTAAAAAATTAGAACAGAAAATTTGATTCTAAAAATTATGGAACCAATTGAATTAATAACACATTAATTTATAATTTGAAACAGAAATAAATACAAATCCATATAGTTTTGAATCATTCGTAAAACTAACGAAGAAATGTAGCACCGGTAAGTTGCCGATCCGGTTTTTCTTGATCATTTTTTATTGCCGTACATAATTTCGTGCCATATTCTAGCATAGTCATCGCTTTGCAAGTTGATTTGATACTATCACAAATTAGACCACGTAGATTTGAGCCAATACACTTTTTTCCACCATTATTGGGTCTAAAAACAACTAATTAAATTAGGCTTAGGCTTAGGTTTAATCAAATCAATTAAAGGTCAGCAACAAGGAATTGAGATAGTCAAAATTTTTATAGAACTTCTATTTCAAAAAATATGAATGATATTCATGATATTCAAAATTTAATGAAATCAAATCTTCATCTAACACACTTAATTAAATATGCAAGTTATTTTTTATGCAATTTGAAGAATTTATCATATATGCCAATATCAATCTTGTAACTATATTACATGTCATTTCAGATTATTTAAGGTATTTGAAAGATTTCTGAAAACTAACGCAGGTTTGGTACATGTTCGCATTTGACTCTTAATTTGAATACTACCCGTTATTTGACATTGGCTGATCGGACATCGCTTCTCCTTATTACTCCATTCAGTCCAACCACCATCTATCTTGGCTGGCCTGATACCTTGTGGCCAACGTCGACATTGCCCTTCAATGCAGAACTGCAATACACATCATCTCTACCATTGTATATATCATTTCAAAAAAAAAAAAAAAAAAATAAACTGATTCATGTCATATCCATCAGAAATAAAAGATCAGTCGGATATTATACCGAGAAAACTCAAAATGCTCCATTTGATATATTTCGATAAATTTAACTTAAATCTTGCTGACGATATAAACGAAAATCGATGATGCAAGACAAATATTCAGTTATATTTTGCAAAAAAAAAAAAAGATAAAAATTCAGCATTTTCTTGTTTTTTTGCTAATTTGACAAATGTAGAAGTCCAGTCTTTCCGTGATTAACTTATTTTCGTTTAATTATCGGTTAATTTATTGGTTAATCAAAATTTACATAATAGCCTCCACCTTGTTACCGCCACACCAACTTCCTTCTAATGCCGGATGAGCTGTTGATATTGTCGAGCCATTATTTCCACACCACAATATGCGACAAATATCCTGAAATAGTGGACAATCAATTTGAAGTGTTAGACCTCGGACTTTACAGTCCGGAAAATGCCATGTTTCTCTTACAGTAAGTATGAAGATATGACTCTGATGTATTTGTGAAAGGTCAAAGTGCAAGTATCCTTTCGAAAAAGAATACAAAAAGCAATCGGAAGAAATTTCACTGTTTCATGAAAATCATTTTAATTACGAAAAGTAAGGAAAATCGAACATCCATTGTCCTTTCTTTCGGTATTTCGACCTCAAAACCTTTGCCCCAAAAATAAGAACACTGTTGGTCAGCCGTGAAACGCTGTCCAGGTAAACGGCTATCCTTCATATGATTATAAATCATGAGTCCTTCTGATCCATCACGCAGGCAATTACCTTGACCACTCTCACTACAATCAAAATATTAACAAGTTGTCAAGAATGTAGTAGAAACGGATGTTAGAATACATAATATTGATCAACAATCGCAAATAACTTTATTAATTGGAGATGGTTTTTAGAATGAAATTTAAGAGATAATTCGGAAATAAATGAATTTCAAACTTACTCCAACTGCAATAAAAATGCATTGAATTCACGAACTGAACATTCACTCCAGGTAGTTTTACCTGCTCCATTTACTGCTGACATTAAGCAACAACTTCGATCGCACTGATTTTGCACTCCATCATGGACCATACCCATGCTGGATGAAACATAATTATTTACTTCCAAAACTATATCAAAAGCATATTAATTTTTGCTCAAATTCACTTTATTATCAGTTGCAGAAAGCTTCATTCATTTTTTGAAATTCAAGAATTATATTGTGAACAAACTTGTGTCCCATTTCATGAGCCAAAACAAATGATCGGCCAAGATGCATTCCTTCTACCAAACTGCATGCGAAAATCGGATCGCACATCCGTGCGACAGGTGCAACACCGGCAACCGAAGTCGTTGTATGATAAATGTCATATCTGTAACAATTCAGGACTAATTTATATAATTAATAAAGATTATCATTTTCAAGGATTTCAAATCCGCCTTCCATGAGCTTTTTAGTAATCTACGGAACTGTTCCCGACCGCAGCATTGCAACTATCTCTCATTATTTTCAGGAGTGATGAGATGATGCCATAATTTATTTCCGATTCCAGCTAACAGCTCAAATGATTTAACTTCTGTCTTACAGTCTCGATAATAAGCCACTTGCAAGCTATCTTTCCAATGAATCAATAAACTTGACATCGTTCAACTTTTAAGTCACAAATGTGCCTGACTTAGGATAGAAAACTTTTTGCGTTGAATATATTTAAAGTCTGTAAATTTATGGTAGTGAATTAAATTTTGAAATTATCCCAAATTTTTATTTGCGATTGATAAAAAGTGATATAGAAGTATCTTCGTATATCAAAATTATTCCTCTTCTAATATATTATGTCATTCTGCTAAAACAACAGAGTCTGTGCATGGATATCAACGGTGAATTCATTTCAAAATGATCATTTTTTGATTTTTAAAGATATTTGAAAAAATATTCGATAAATCCAGCTATATTCATGTCTTTCCTGTGAAATTAATATAGATGCTCGTGAAGCACGAACAAATAAGAAATTAATTTTAACTGATTGAATGTTTTATGAAATATTTGAGTGCTCTATGCGATGTTTCTTTGAATGATGAATAAAAAGTGGAAGAAAAATCAAACAAATTTACGCAATTTTTCAAATGAATTGTAGAAATAAATAATGATTTTGAAATGGTTGTGAAAGAAAAACAAATTATAAAATGAATTACTATTTTTTGCTTGGAAAATTTCATCGCCTTCGCTACATACATGCGTTTTCATTTTTTAACAATTTTTTTTTTCGATTTTTTGGAAGTATAATTTAATATGATTAAAAATTTTTTTTTGATGACCAATTGCATCTATGAAGTTTTGCAAACAACTTGTTCCACTAAAATTTATTTAAGAACTCGACACATTTAATAAAAATAAAAAAACAAAAAGAGTTTAGATAAGTTCATCCAAACACCGTTCAAAAAACTTGACAAAAGATTAAAAGTGCAAGGCGACAAACCCAGTAAGAAGAATGGCATGATCCCAATGCTCTGGATCGGTCAGATCAGATCCTGGATTAAGAGTTGCCTGATGACGACAAAATGAATTCAACAGTATCTGAGCTTGTCCGTTTCGATGTGCCAATGTCTCAAGTCCGGTCTAAAATGACAGCACGGATAAATGATTAAATTGTTTTTTTTAAGCAATGATATGATTTTTCAAGTTGTAGTCGCATGGGGAAAGATTAATAGATATTGCGAGCATAATTCATCTAGTAGCCAGCAATTTTGAACTAATTTAAATGTAGGATTGTCAAACATTGAATGAGTTTAGCAAGTTTTCTAACTTCAGAGCGATTTCTTCAGTTTAATTTCAATTTTTCTTCATTTCGAATAAACAGTACCGGTTGTTTTTTCCATAATTCAAATCGTACAATGACAATATCCAAATTTGGTGTCATCGATGATTGCTGATAAAGTACATGGACGTTATTGATCAAAGCAAGAGAGAAGTCCACTAAATGCTGCTCCGCATCACCGATGTATTCACGTTCGAAATGTTCATAGAGTTTGGAATCCAGAAAAAGCCCAACTTCCAAAGTTACCGGATCCATTTGTGGAAAGATGAAGAGAGAATCGAGATTGCCTTCTGTGGGTACTGTGTAGTTGAATGTTGATCCTTCGGCTGTAAGTTTTTTCGTTCATTGTTTCATTTCTTGTTTAGAAAATACATAATCTACAGAAATTGCAAGCTGCTGATTTTAGCAGGTTACTGGAAGATTATTAGCGAATTTAAATAGTAAATTATAACTCAAACTAGTATTGATTCATCACGACGCTGGAACCAGCACAGGCAATCAAACTTCAAATTTAAAAATTAAAAAAAAAAAAAAAAACAGTCTCTCCAATAGCAGTAGCAAATGCTGATGCCATGCAAAAGCTATTATTCTTAGCGATCAGACATTTTGTAATTCGCTGAGAATTTTCGTTCTAATTGGCGAAGCATTTGAGTCAATTTAGGAAATGAATCAATAGTTTGCGATTTCCAATCATTTAACGTACACTTATTTCTCATACATCAAAAGTTACTGCACGCTGGATCACTACGAAAAGTATTGATAGACAGACGATTAGCTCATTTCGATCAGTCAATCTAATGATTCTACTGATTTGAAGAATGAATGAAAATGGTTATAAGAAAGGAAAGAACAGAAGTGAAAATTGCAACAAAATGATGAGCATGCATGCATGCGTGTGATTGTTTCATCTGTAGCAAAATGTTTTTTGACAGTTAAATTAGAAGGAAAAATTTAATTTAAAGCATTTAGCACGAAGCGAACCTGCAGCAGTTTTGGCTGCAGTAGCATCGATAGCGATAGTTTTATTGAATATGCCATTTGCATCATCATCAATCGACTTACTAACGTCACAAAATTCTTCCTCGGCCGATCGCTCGTTTAATTTTAATAAAAATTGTGCCTTCGATGGGTATTCCAAAGCGGAAAGCGAATGCACGTCACGTTTGTATATGATGTGTTGCTGTTTGACCTGAAATGACTTTTCAAACCTTATCTTCAATTTATTCCGAAAATTAATTTCAATGCTTCAAATATGCTCGAAAAAGGCGACAACTACGAGTTTCACTTCATCTAAGCATAGATTATAAAAGAATTGCAGCATTTTTTGAGAGAGATAGCGTCGTCGCAAACCTGATGTGTATATCTGATTCGCCGCGGAACTGTTTGTAGCAGGAGGAAGTGATCGTCCATGATAATGGTACCTGTCAAATGATCGCAATAGGATATAGCTGCTGAAATATTATTGTGTGACAATACTTTCCCGTGAAAATGACAGCCTGTTTTCAGATGTGCCGGTAATCCTCGGCTTTTCGAACTTTTTCTACCATCACGTACCACTGAGATCTGAAATCATCCTTGATAAAGCCGCAATCGATGCGCATAATTGACCTTTTTTTTAAAAATTTCATTAAAGAAATTCTTTAGTCGCAGATTATTAAACATGCACAATTGATTTGTTTTTTTTTCGAAAATTTCGTTGAAGAAATTTTTTATTCGCAGATTAATTAAATGTATATATCATTGTCATAGAAGTGTTCGAACAGAAACTTTCGGCTTAATCTTTCCTTTCACTGAGTTTTTTTTTTTGGAAAAGTGATTAGAGATGGGTGACAGCGATAAGTCTCCCTAAAATTCATACATTATTCATTTTTTTAAATAATTTTTTCGGAAATTCTATAAATTATTTTCTCGTTTTATGATTTAGAAGCGATTCAAGTCATCAACAGAAAACACATTCATTCAGATGTTTTGATAGCACATCCAATCTGTTATTTATCTCTTTTTTTTCCGAAATTTTGATTTCTTCTTTTTCAAGTGTAGTAAAAAAATCCAAGCTCTTGATCTGGTTTCTTCTGCTAAATTCTCCCTTCATAAAATTTTTAAAATTCCAGTTTTAAAACATCTCATGAATTAATTCGCATGTCAGACGAAAAAAGGTTTCTTTCATTTCTGCACTCAGCGCAGAGTTTCTAACATCGAAATCAAAAATCAAAATTCATAAGAGTTCAAAATTGTAGATCAAGCAATTCGAATTTTCCAAAACAAGAAAATTTCAAACAATTAGAAACAAAAATCTCATTTCTTTTCGATTCGTTTTTCATTTTTCAATTTCCTAATTCTACTAATTTCTTAATTAATATTCTGCAATTTCTTAATGTGTAAAATTAGTTTTAGAAAAAGTGATGTTAATTTCGTTCGCATATTTCATACATCTGTTTCGATAAATCTTGGATTGTATGACAGAATAATGAATTCAAAGTGAAGGATGCGAATCGTTTACAATACACTTTGGGCTGATGTCCATCTTAAATTCTGCTTCATTTTTGGCCAAGAAAGATAAACATTTCGCTTTTGGCTTCATTTTCACTTCAATACTGAACTCATCTTCTTGAGATTTCTCTCAGAGATCTTGAGGAATCCTTCCTGTCTCGAAATATTCTTTATGTCATAGTACAAATTCAACAAGTTCTGCTTTCAATTCTTGATTAGGGCAAAAGATAAGAACAATTTCTATGCTTTATACGTGAAATTTTAACAAATCGATTTTAGACAGAAGTATGGCTGCTGTAAAATGCTGAATTTGTAACGATTGTGTCACTAGTCAATGAATTTGTTGAACTGAACACTGGTCAAACAAAGACAGGACACGTTCAAAGAATTGATATCAATCGAATGACCACTACATTTCATTGATTGCTATTTTATTATTCTATGCTATCGCCATTGTTTAATAAAATTCGTAGATGAAGACATATCTTATTAAAAATCATCGAACGAATTTAATTGATTTCAATTCTATCATTCAATTGATAAGTGAGAAGTGAAGAATGGTGTGAAATAGGAAGAGAAAGGAAGGCTTAAATTAATTAGCAAGCATTGTGACAAAGAATTTTTAAGATATTACTCACCAAATGAGGACTGAGTAATTTGAGGTTAGGCCTGAGATGAACGTGAAATTTTTGATTCCAAGCATCGAATAATAAATGCATAGTACCATCACTAAACTGTTTCCTGTTGACATTGATCAGCTCATATTCCGGTATATCTTTGTGATGGAATACAGCGAAAATTTGCTGCAGTTCTTGTTTTGTTAAGTGATGATGAAAATTCTGCAAATGGTATCCAATAGAAAGAATTTCGTTTTCTTTGATGAATGAAATTGAAATTGGCACTCTTTGTGCACCATTTTTGCGATGGCAGTTTGATTTTAATTAACAAATTTACGAATTCATTCGAAAAATCGAATCATTCTTAAAGTTTTTTTTAAATGAATCATTATTCTAGTGATAACGTAAAAACCAATGTTACATCAAATTTTTTTGCCCAGTTATTAAATTAAAATTTGTAATTTTGGATGACGTAATTCTGAATTTTTTCGCTCTACTTTTTTTTTTTTTTTTTTTAAATAAAGTAAAGTAGCAACTTTTCTACTATTCTATTAGTAGCAATTTCTCATTGCTTTTCAAAAAAGCTTCAAATCATGAATTGCATATTCAGTAACGATGAAAGATGTTCGATGAATAAAATCACATAAAAAAAATAGATTCAGCTGAGATCTTTTATCTCTCAGATCATAGGTGAAGATGGGAAACAAAATGGTTATTTTTTTGCTACTATTAGTGCCTCTCCGAAATGGATGAGAAAAGAAAAGTGGTAAATACCGGGAAAATGCTTGAAAAAATGCTTACCTGAGCAATATTGATGAGTGAAAAAAAAACTAAAAGGATGATGACACTGCTGCATATGAAGCCGTTCATCCGTGAGCAATAATTATATGATTCGAAATGTTGATCTCTCGTAGCAAAGATAATAATTTTAGGCCATTGATTATGAGTCTTTAGGACCAGGCCACAGATAGAATAGCAAAGTAGGCAATAATCCACTGATTCTTTCCCAATAGAAAATTTGTGATTTTCATGAATTTCTGACGACAGCAAATACATTCACCATTGATTAATTCAATTCGAACAGCAAAGGTTCATTGTAGTAATAAAAACAGAACAAGCATATGTATGAAACAGGAAAGGTAGATTTGCGTGATTCAGAAGGATTGATGACTGTCACAGTAGGATCGAGAAGACTTGCTGCGCCATAATAGTTATCGCTCTGATAATCATCATCATAATGATCGCTAGTCTGGACAACTTTCGATCGCTTCAACTCAGGAGTCGTACGAAATATCGCATCCTGTAACACTGGTAATTTCATTCAGTTTCACGTTTCGCTTTCTCTACTACTTACCAACATTTCCATTCTAGCACGGAACATATATCTCCTCATATCACTTGTCAAATGTTGAGGAGAGACGGGGAAATAAAATTCGGCGATTACATGCAAAGCAAAATATCCGAAGGGTGACTGATTGGATTTGACGTCATCTTGTGATCGCAACTCTACAAATAATATATATGCGTCGTCGAAGAGGGGAACATGGGATTTACCAAAATAGACTCATAAAATAGGCTAGCTTGTACATATGGCATTAACGAGTGAATATTTCTCCATTCGAGCCAAACAAAAGTATTATTGCTTCGCAACTCGTGCTATTATTACCATTCCAAATGCTCACGTTTCTGAAATCTCGTTTACTGATTTCATTTTTAAATTTTACTAAACAAATATTTCTGACTAAGCGTATTTAAATTCAATGACTCTTATGTTCTTTGTTCCTTTTGTAATTTTCAAAATCAAGTTTTCTTCATCGGATCCGGATATTCAACAAGATATCTTTATAAAAATACAGGTTTTCATTCTTTCGTTCAATGACCTTCATTTGGCGCCATTTGAAATAGAATGCTTCATCGTTGCTTCATTTTTGTGAATAATTTAGGAATGAAATGAAGAAATGGACATTTTAAAAGAACAGTTTGATTTAATTCAATAATTCAAAGTCGTCTTTATTTTGTAATAAAGAAATAAATTCAATGAGATATTTTAGCCAATCGATGAACTATCGGTGATATTCCGTATCTGATTTTGCTATACTAAATATACATTCATTCTGATCTGATCAACATGATCCTAAAGATTAATGCCATACAAATAAGCTATCAATAGGATTTATTCCAAATGATTATCTATAGCAATGATATTTAGGAGTAGGAAAGTAGTTGAGAGAAGTTGACAAATTATCGTTCATAATTTGCCGATTCAATGACTGTCACACTTGCAGTTAAACAAGATTTTGCATGGGTATGAAAATTCATTCCTGTAACGGCTAGAAGAAAGTGAAGAAACGGTTGAATGAATTTCCGTCCGTTTTGCTGTTTCTATTCGAGTTTTATTTTCAGATGGATGCTAACCTGAAACTTAATAAATATAGCTTCTATGTAATTTGATATTGCAAACTGCAATAATCCCCTCTCTACCAAAAAGACCGCATTTTAACATTTAGTTTTAACAGGAGTACCAATGCTCAGAGGAAATTTACCTTTTTCTTAAAACAGAATCAAAAATTATTACAATCGTATTATTATCATGAGATATCAGAAGGTAATAATCAAATGTGAATCGAAGTGTAACACTTTTCGTAGAAAGCTTTAGTTTTTCGTTCCTTATGAAATGGACAAACTAAACGATGAAACGATCTCAAAAGATTCAAAAAAGAGAATGAGAAAAATGTGTCATGGAAATGGAAGAAACGGTTGATTCTTAGCATTTAATTTTAGAGATCATCCAAAATTTCAAGACCATCAGCTCTTATCCTACTGATAATAATATCAAATAAAAGTTTTTGAAGAGATTATATTTCTTATCAATGCAAAAATGTTATTCGCTTTTTTCATCAATTCTGTCATACCACAAAAGAATTTCATTTTAAAAATTGACAATTAGAATTTTTCCAATTTTCTTCACCTCGATCTTTCTTATTAAAAACTTTTCACTTAATAAAATAAAGTTAGCTGAAATTTTGCACTAAAGAGTTACTCTTAAAAAAAAAAAAAAAAAAGAAGAAGGGAAAAAACGCTGACTGCCTTAAAATGTCGACTTATTAACACTTTAAATTTTCGTTTCATTTGAAAATCAACGATATTTTCCTTTCTAAACCGCAGGAAATGAGTTATTTAAAGTTAAATTTCCTCTTCTCATCTCAAACTTCTGTCAATCAAACGCTTTGCAAACTTCTCAAATTTTAGGAAAGCTTGCCATAAAATTCTCTTTTTGAACATAATATTCCATTTGTTTGCTTTTCAATAAAATATATTTCTTTGGAAGGCCTGGTAGGAGCTCAACTTGAATGCATATTCATGGGAGACTGTGACGAACTTCTTCTTTCAACCTCTAGCGGTATTTTCAAAGTTTCACTAATTTAAGTAAGTTTATAACTTCCAATGACGAATGTTCACAGAGATTTTAATTAAGCAAAAGGAAAGTTTGCCAATTAATGTCATTGTTGGATAGTAATTAATGATTTAATGACTACATCTAAACAATCCTTTTCATTGCTAACAAATCTCTGCAATGATTTTCACTCTGAAATATCTGATCGATAAGTAGCTTCTGGATATCAAACATTTTAAAAAATACACGTAAAGCGCAAAATTCTTTCCATCTTTTTACCACTTATCTGATTCCAGTATTTTATCCAAGTTGAATTCCAAGCTTACCAATGACACTACGTAATTTTCGTCCTGCATGGATATTTTATTGACAGTAAATATGATTCATTTTGTTCGAAAGCAATTTTCTCTAAGGCTAAAGGATATAAAATTACTTTGCTGTCGAACAACATGCATCATGTAAAATTGGCCATAAAATTGAGCCTTGCAATAGATGGTAGAATTTCGATCTTGGCTCTTTTTTAAACATTGCTGATCAACTGATTGGTGCATCTTTCAAGGCTTCAAATATATATTTTTATTCAAGTTTTTACGGCTAAACTTATTTGTACTTAGTTGAATTACTTTTACAATCATACCAACATGAAAGATTGCTCATCCAGCATATTGTTGCGACATGTTATCAGCTGGAATGAAATGTGGATGTAAGATACCAACTAATGTGACAATGTGCAACTGAGCTTAAAAATATTGAGAAAATTTTTTAAAAAATTACTAAACGAAGTTTGAAATTGAAAAGAAATAGAAATAAAGTGGGGATTACAAATGAAAGCAGCAAACTATCAGTATCAAGTTTTTTTTTTTTTTTTATTTTCAAACAAGATTTGAAAGGAATGCTAAATTTCCTTATTACACTACTGGAAATACTTTCAAACTAAGGAATAGACGATTGTACATGAAATCTTATCACACAGATATTTTAATTCGAAATCAAAATCTTCTGACTTTTTGAATCGCTATCTAATGAAATCATAAAATATTTTATAGTATGAGGAAATGTATTTTCGAAATTAGATGAAAAAAAGTATCTAAAATTAATTCAAAGGTATTTTTGACTCTTATAATGTTATTTTACGAATGACAATAATATTATTGCAACTTTAACAATCAGCAAATATTCCGTTTTAGATAGAAAGATTTATGAAAGATTCGTTGGCTTTCAAATTCATGATTTTTCTGAGCAATTAAATCTAAAAAATTGAAAATGAAAGATAAAAAAAAGAGAAGAGAAGCTGAGAAGTAAAAGATTTGCATTACAAGCACAGTTTCGAGTTTATTTACTAATTATTAACTTACAAAAACAGTTTGACTGGAAAATATCGTTTGAATAACGAATGTTTTCGATATTTTCAAGACATTTAGCGAATTTTTTTTTTTTTCGATTTCATTTTCATCACAAAATTGACTTGCCATTCGCAATGTTTTTTGTGGGATCGAAAAAGATGGGAGGTATACATGGAATGCTTTTGGAAAGCTTAATGGAAAATTAATTTAATATTTGGAATTCCGAAAACTTCAATTTTCCGATTTCATCGATTTTTCGGAAACTTTCTGCTTATTCATTTACCTCTTTACTTGGTGTTGTAATATCATCATTTTTAACTTGTTGCTCACACGAAATAGTAATTTTTGAAAGCGAAGGCATTTCCAATTTTAATATTCAATTTCGAGGCTTATAGAGACTGAAAACCACGGTGAATGGGAATTCTAACATTCATTTATTGAAATAAAATGTATTCTATCGTGAATTGAGAATTCGATGGTTGTCGATGACTCATCCACCGAATAACTCTGGTCATTTTTGCCCTCGGGCAAGCAGAATATCTTAAGGTCTGTTCAGTATCTTCAATTATGAAACTAAAATTGGCATCAAAATTTTATTTCTGTCGCAATTTGAATTTTTTTATTAGAATAAAATCAAGAAATCAAAAAAAGAGTTAATCTACAAATTCCAAATGGATAAATGCGTTGAATTGGAAGAAAGTTCAAAACTTCATGGGACATAAATAAAATAGTAGCATAAAACATCAGAAAAAATCAATAAGATTAATCGATTGTGTTCTATACGAGGAGAATTGAGATAATGACCAGTGGAACAGGTTGATATTATTTCTCATTTCATTGATGATATCGGAGGTAGGAAGGAGTAGAAAAACGATGAATGGGTGGATGAAAAGGCTTGTATATAGCCTGGCACCGATAGATTAGTCATAAATATCGAATTCGCTTCAAGCCTTCTAAATGCGAATATTTCTCATTTGAATGCGACGATTAGTATCGATTATCAATTCAAATCTGTTATCAATTCTCACTGTTCTATGTTACATAAGCGAAACTAATGTGAGAAACATTTAAACTTGCAGGAAAATGATTTCGGTGAAATATTTGTTCTAATTTCATTTCGTTTACTCAATATATCGTGAACATTTGTTCAGATCGATTTTTTCTATTAAAGCATAATAATACAGTCGTAACTGACAAATAGATCATTCAACTTTCGAATCTCAAGAATTTAACTAGGATTATCTATGAATATTGGATGAAATTAAAATGGAATTTTTATGACAAATTTAGCTTTATTCGATAGCGAATATTTAATCATGCATCCTTTTCAAAAAACATTTTTGCATCTTTCAAAAACTCAATCATAAATTTTCTATAAATTGTCAGTTAACTGAACATTTTTTTCGAAGTTGACATGTAGCATGAGAATGTTTAAAGTAAAAAACGAAATATCTGCGCGTGCAAAGTTCTTCCGTCAAACATTGCATTAACTTCCCGTTCACCAATAACTTTTCTTCTAATTATTGTAAGAGAAGACGATTTTGTGAGAAATCAAGTATCATCCTATTATCAATGAAATGAAATAACAGCAATGAAATGAATGAACACAAAAGATTATTATGTTAGTTAATTATTTGATGACGAAAAATTGAGGCCATTCATTTTTTGCCGCAATTTTCCTTTCTATCGACTTGTCGTATGATGGCAGTCATATCATTCATCTTCGGCAAGTTGAATTGGGTGATGACAGATTTCAACTTTTTTGAATTTGCATTAAATGCAAATTCAAATACAATAAAGTCGTATGAACAGTCAAACAGAAATGAGTGACTTTTGTGAATGACGTACTATAAATTGATCCTTCAGTGTAAGTTGCTTAATTACTTGCATTTAATTTCGTTCCAATCGATCTTTCCTTCCTCAAATGTGTCACCAAATGTTCAACACCTTCGAATGGATTTTGATTTCTAGTACAGCCTTTCTTAACCATTTACTTGGAAATGATTTCATTTCGACTTACACATACTGCACTTATTTATTCAAAAAATTGAAAAAGTAAAACTGCATGCTGCACTTCCTGCGACCTGCATCCAATGTTAGTAGTTCACGTTTCCGCATTTTATTATTCTTCGTGTATTGCTGATAATTTGAGTGCTCAATTTGTGAACTGATGAAATCAGTGCCGTTTATTTGCACCGCTACAAGTAGATTGACCCAAAATTAGGCAGCTATTTTGTATCATTCGAAAATTGAACATAAATAATAGACCATTATGGTAAATGGGTATTTGTTATTAGAGCGTAACTGATCATGCTTTACAGCTGTCCTATTTCATGAAATGCGTCATAGTCGCTGGCATTTCAAAATTTTATTTCGTTACAAAAATTGGAGGACAAAAACTTTTTAGTGAAACGAAATACTACCATTAATAATTTTAAATTCAAAGAGTGAGAAAAATAGTTAAGTAAAATGATGTATGAGATGAAATGGTTTTTCTTACGATTTCACACTAACGCCTTTAGGAAATAAAAATGTGATTTAAAGGCATATTAAAATTGCTCAAATCAGCATTTTAAATTTATTTTAACAATTTTTATTTAAAATGAAGAATTATCAATGATAGCATTTGCAGATTGGGAAACCTGTACACACGTATACATAACATGCACAGCTGAAAAACTTTTTATTATGAAAACAAAAATTCAAAAAAAAAAAAAAAAAATTGTAAAAAAACTGAATAACAAACAATGCAGTTAAATATAAAAAGTCCACTTACATCTTTTTACGATGACCAATACAAAGTCTAATGCAATGCTAATTGCAGCAAAAATAGATCAAAACGATTAATTTTTTCAACAAAATTTACATACAACAACACTTGGATTTAAGAAATACACACAATTTTGATCGAATGTACAATGAAAGAATTTTTGAAATCATTCCACTTATCCCACTATTGTAAAGCAAGCAAATTTATGTCTTAAGATATTTGACCATCATTTAAAAAATGCTATGCAAATAAATGACCAACCACAGTAGTATCATCTCTGGTGTAATAAGTTCCACTCTGATAACCAGTAAACTTTAAAAACTCTAATATATTTGAAAATTATTTGCAAGACAAAAATGACCATTTAATTTGTAAGGGCAATGGGACCTGAGTATAAAAGCTGGTTCAGGATGATAACTTGAATAAAATCTTTACTATCTAACAACATTTCAATAAAATGAAAAAACGGAATAGTAAATCTTAACTTTCTTGACAATACTGAATCAAATTACAGAATGAATTTTCCCTTAAAATTTCGAGAGGGAATGTAAAAAAGAAATTTTCCACAATTTTCCTCCCAATTTTTAAAATTTCAAATTTGGATTTATTTGGAAGTTTGATTCAGTTTTATGACATAATTTTATGATTAAATTTGAGCCGATATTTTTTTTTTTATCATTTCTTTCTTCATTACAATTTCCACTATTACCTGCGTTATTACTGCTGTTATTATTATTTTTAATAATTTGAAAAAAGGAACAACATTCATTGATTCACAAATCACAGAAGTCATCTGTTGAAATTTCTCATTCGACCATTAGTTCAATCGTTTTTGCAACAAATTTCAGTACATTTTTCCAATGTTTCGAAATTATTTAACGTACCATCACAACCTGCATAATAATTGAGCGAAATCATTTTCAAATAGATCTCTGATATCTCAAGTATCGCATCATGGCCACAATTGAAATCTCAATACTGGGCTTAATTTTAATTTTTAGCAAGCCAATTTAGCTTAGCAAATTACTGCTACTATTAGCAAAAAATAAACTTTCTTAACAATCAAAAATGAAGCACCTCCATATTGATAATAGACGCAATCATCTAATTCTGGATCATATCCATATCGGGTTTCAAATTCCTTACATTTTCGTCCTGGATCCATTGGTTGTAGGCAGAAATTTGCAGGATCCTATAAAAACTGAAAAACTTAAAAAAATTTACTAAATAACGAGTAAAACTTAAAATCATTTCATGGCATAAAATTAAGGTTTAAAGTTTGCTATTTTGGACTAAAAACCATATTTTCTTTGAAGTGCAAAGGAAATTAAAGATACTTGGCAGCACGCAGTGGTATTTCTCCTAATATTCATATTGCAAATATATCCAAGCGGACATGCTTCATCTACCCCACATTTGGCCAAACCTTTTCCAGATGCTTCCATAAGTGGATCGCCATGAGGACAATAATCCTCGCTTCCTGAATGCGACACAATTTTGATCAATATTGACAAAAGGAGAGAGAGAAGAAGAATCTTTTTTTGATTTTTTTTTTTTTTGATTAATCAAATTCTGATTATCTTTTTTATTTAAAAGAATTTTATTTGTTGTATATTGTGTTTTCTTGAAAGTATATCTCCTACTCTGAAGAATTAACGGTCCGAGCCAAATTTCATCTTACAAACTTGTTGCTTCTGTTCTAATTTACAGGAAAAATCACCTCTACAGGATTCTTCGCAGCTTTCCTTTGAAAGGAAATTATTTTCATTGCCACCAATACCGCTATAAGTAAATTTCGTACATTTCTTACGGCTTGTATCATAGAACCATCTTGGAATCGCTTCACTGCCATATCCAATGGAGAATATTTGTTCACATGGATTTTGACCTGAAATTCGTCTTTTTGAAATATTTGCTTCATTTATTCATGTGCTGTTTTCTTCATCTCCTTTTTAGTTTCCATTTTCAGTAATTCCTAGAAAGATAATTCCTAGATTTTTTCTTAGTTTCCATTTTCTTTAAGTAACCGGTGTCTTTTCATCTTATGTTGAATCATTTATCGAATTTTTTTTAAAAATATAAAAAATTTTTGATAATTCCGAAAGTAAAAAATTGAATCTTACTCAAGGAATTTTTTGAAAAGAGGCTTACCTTGTCGAGGACAGCATTGCGTTGTTAAAAATGATGATCCTCTATGACAATAGTAATCATTTGGACAATCATCAGATCGATTTGGCCTGCAAAAAATTCGCCTTCCCGCCTCGTCCGTCAACGATGCTCCACTTCCACATGGATTCATTTCTGGAAGAAGCATATTTTTAATAAAACAAAACATATGAGCGTTTATTTTTTTTTCGATCACTGACCACTGACCATCAGTGATGCAGCATACTCCCAAAATTATCCATCAAGCGCTTGTCTCGATCGGATTATTCATATTTCCCATCATTTGTTTACTTTCTCAACCCGTTATCACAAAATAAATTCTGATATATTGAGTTATAATATCAATACTATTGAGTGACAGAAGAGAAGGAATCAAAAGATGTGAAAAATTGAATGAAAAAGTCTTTAATTTGAAATTATGAAATCTTTTTTTCATAAAATTATTTGTGAAATAGAAAAAAAATTATGAAAAATTAATTATGAAACTATGAAAAATTATAAAATTGTAAAATTATGAAAGAAAAAAATTATTAATCATGAAATTTCAACCTTCGCAATTTTGTTGACAAGTTTCTCGAGTGACGAAATTGTTGGCATTGCCGTGAAGACCACGATAAATAAATTGATGACACATTTTTTCTTCGCGATCATAATACCATCTTCGTAGTTTTTCGGTGCCTTTGCCAACTTTTAACGGCAAATTACATGTGTCATTAGCTGAAATATCAAATTTTACTAATGATAAAGTCCAACATGTCTGTAAACATAAAATTTCGATGAGAACTATTTTGTAAGCATTTTTAGAGCATAATTTATTGATATCAAGATAATTATTTTCATTCTTTTATCATTTTCTTTTTTTTTTTTGATTTAGTTGAACTTCTACAAATGTCAACATTTTTCTCTAATTATAGGACTATTTCAGTAAACAGAAAAATTAGCTCTAATTAGATCAATGGAAAAGTAAATACAAACATCCCGGACAACAGTTTGTCGTTTCTGGAGAACTTCCAATATGACAGTAATAATTTTCGGGACAACTTTCACTGCCACCACAAATTATCGGTTCGTTTTGAGCATTCTTAAGTGGTTTCCCATATTCGCATGGATTTGGTACTACTACAAAAATTGTTAAATATTATCATTTGCAATCGGTAAGTTTTGGGTATAATCTTTTGCAACAGGTAGGATAAGATGAAATATCGATGATATTTGCTTTTGGCAAACTTATAAGATATATTCTATCGAATATCGAAGAATCGAGCATTTTAATCATACTTCTGAATGATTCTTCCATAATTCTGATGAAACTGAAAATCTTGAAAGAGCAAGAAATTTTAGAGAGCTTCGTTGGATTCATAAGAACCAGATGTCATTCTTAAGAATCTAATACTTACCGGGACACGTTGCTTCACAATCTTCTTCACTTAAGAAATTGTTTGCATTGCCTCTTAAACCATGATAAACAAATTCATAGCATCGATGAGAATCCTTATCATAATAATATCTTAAAAGCAACGATTGTCCTTCTCCTTGATTCATCGATTGATCACAAGGATTCCCGTCTAAAATGAATTTTCAATATACATGAAAATCACGAATGATTAGTCTCATTGAACATCATTGCAGAATATTTCCTATGTTATTTTCCTTCACTAGTTTCCTTGATAAATTTTGACAAAATTATCATTCATAGTTCATATCCTTTGATATTCTCTCCATTTCACCATAATGCTATTTCAAAAATTTAATCTTCAGCCATAGATTATCAGCTTTTTAGCATTGCTATCGTTGCAGCACCATTTTTCTTCATGAGCAATATTGTCAAATGCTATTCGTTTTTTTCAGAATTTAATGTTACTTTGATTCTAATGTCTAATTATCCTATTCCCACATCATCTCTATTTTCGCTTTTCTTCCAAAATTTTTCGCATTATCCTGAAACAAGAAAGGCATAGTCGGAAGAAGACTGCCTCGATCTATCTTCTGTATACTTCTATGTGACACCGAAAAATTAACCCCGTAAATTCTAAATAAAGTTTGCATGAAATTTTGTTGGAGAAGTTTTCGATAATTGTAGAAAGCATACATACTTTTGCGACAACAGTAATTCTCTCTTTCATCCGCTCCAATGTGACAGTAGTGTGTCTGGGGACAAAGTTCTTCCGGATTGCATGTTTTTGGCTTATTATTTATCAGAAGCGGTTCATCATTACCGCACGGATTCTCATATGCTGGACATGCATTCTTGCAATCATCTTCTGTCAAGAAAGAATTCTGCAAATGATTTCAGATTTCAGATTCATTCAACAAAAATATATTAGCAGACAATGAAAATGACAAATATTTAAATGAGAATAGATGAAGGCAGGCAAAAGAGAAATTTATTCTCTTATAAGTTATATTGCTCAATTTTGAATTCATAAATCAAATTGACGAATTATTTATAAATTAGAATGTCATATCCGGTCGTGCAGAATGATTATGTACGCGACAGTTTATCTTACCTAAGCAAAGCAAAGTAAGTCAGTAAGATTGATCAAATAAGTGAAATGAAAGTAATGTCTTTAATGCAAATAATTTTTTCATAGTTCAGAACTTCAGAAAACGATTTGCTGACTTGATTTCCTGAAATATGAAATTTCGGAATATTCAGCAAAGTTTTCTTAAAAAACCAACTTGATTTCCTTCTTTTCCGTGGTAGTAAAATGTGAGACATTTGTGTGAAGTCTGGTCAAAATACCATCTCAGTAAATTGCTATTACCGGTGCCTTTAATCATAGGTTGCTCACAAGGATTTGTACCTAAAAATGATAAATAATCTCTAATCATCTGCTGGATAATATTCAGCTTCGCATTGAGAAAATTTTATTGAATGAAAGTCAGCTTAGCATTGAAGTGAATTTTTTAAAATTCGTTTAAAACATCGATTTTACCACTTTTTGGACAGCAAACAGTGGTGTTCATTTGTGCTCCTATGTGACACCAATAATTACGTGGACAATTATTCGTTGAAGAGCAAAAAAATGGCGTATGTTTCGGTGTCAGAAGCATTCGCCCAGTACCACATGGATCTTCGCAAATTCCTGTCAATAGTTGTAAAAAGCACATTCAGTTATATGAAAATTGTCTAATTTTTTGCATTCTTATTGTAAATTTTTAATTGAAGAAAATTCAATATATACGTTTGCATTGCTGTTCGCAATCTTCTTTAGTAAGGAAATTATTTTGATTTCCTTTTAATCCTTTATAAGTGAATATTTTGCACTCTCGGGCGCAGGAATGATCATTCGAATCTGCAAACCATCGAATAGTTGTTTCATTTCCTTCACCTTGTGCAACAGGTAGTTCACAGGGATTGGTCGATGCTGGAATTTTTCAAATTGCTGCTATTTATAGCATATAGATCACTTGTGTAAACTTTAGAATATAAGATAAACTAAACCTTTCGAAAACTGTAAGTATAAAAAGTAGCAGAATGTTTGCTTAAATTATTAGTAACAATAATAGAAGTAACACTAAGTATTTTAATACATCTTATACTGAGTACTTTAACTAGACTTCCACCCTGATTAAATCCTCAAAACGAAAAAATTGATTTCGAATTATTGTTGCTGAAATATTCATCTGATTCGTGAAGACTGTCAATCATTCTAAACAGTATATCATCCACAAACACAAATTTATCAAGCATCTTGAATAATGCAAGTCAAGTTGAACAAAAATCAAATAGCTCTGGCAAATGATATTCACGCTTATTTACTAACTTTTCTGAAAAAACGAGATCGCAAATTCACAAACCTCCAGCACAACATAACGAAGAATAAGGACTAGTACCGATGTGACACCATTGCTCGTTACCACATTCACGACGATTCGCTGAACAGCTGCGATGTTCGGAAACTTTTGGTGATATTTCACAAACCAAATCCCATCCTGAAATCTAAACAACGATGATGGAGTGATGAGGGATGTAAAAGAAAAGCGAGCATAATCAAAAATAACTCGTGTCGCTTGTCATTTCTACTTTAAAAACAATTTGACTTTTATACTTCAACTAAAATTTGACAAGTCCTTTTGCTCGTTTCTCTGTGAAAATTCACATTAAGGAAAAGGCATAAGAACTTATTGCTTATAGATTATGACCTTCCGTATTCTCATCATTTATTTGCAGTGATTCTAGCAGTGACTGTCTTTCTGTCACCATGATAAATCAATACTAAAACAGGACAGGATTTAATTTAACAAGAAATACCTACGCATGCATGTTTGCTTGCATTCTTCATAAGTATTGAAACTATTTTCATTGCCTTTCATTCCACGATAAATGAACTGCTTGCACTGCTTGGAATTATCATCATAATAGTAACGTTGTAGCTGCATATTTCCCTCACCTTTGTCCATTGGTAAACTACAGGGATCGGCTACTGGAATTCAAATTTTGTATTTTATGAGATTTTGGCTGAACAAACTTTAAATCAATTATCCCATTAATCTGATCAAGTCGCACATGCATCTTCATGAAGATAGATTCGTTAAGCAATTCGTACTGTAATCATCTAATACGAATTGTTTAATCAGATGTAGCAAGGAAAATTAAGCTGGGGAAATTGTGTGTATTTTTGCCATCCTACAAATTCTCTAACTAAATCTTACTTGCTAAATCTACTTGGAAGAATCTGAAATAATCAATTCAGAAACTAAACTAACGCCCAGATCGTTCACAGCATGCTGTTTCCGCCCAAGAAGCTCCAATGTGACAAAAGAATCCCTTAGGACATGTCATCGAATTTGGTGAACCGCATTTCAGTGGCTTCTGATCGAAACCTTTTGCCGGTTCACCGTATTTACATGGATTTAGCTCTTTTTCATAACCTATAAAACTTTGTCGTTTAAGTTTTTATTCTGTTTTTCATTTTGTGAAATTGCTGAAACTTTTAAACCGCTCATATTTTAAAAGCTAATTGTTTGATTTGTTTTCAATTCAAAAAATCTGCTCACCATTATCAATAGCACATGTTTCCATGCATTTTGATAGGGTGATAAAATTATTTGCATTCCCACGAAGTCCTTTGTAGATGAACTGTAAGCAACATTTCATCGCTTTATTGAAGTACCATCGTGTCTCGGCTCCGACACCGATACCTGTCATCATCGGTTGCTCACAACGTTTTTCTTAAATGATCCTTTTGTTTCGTGCAATCATTTTTTTTTTCATATCATTTAAAATGTTTAATTTGTATTCAAGAAGCATTGTAAGACTTAGTTGACTGATACGATGGAATAATTCGAGAATATCGCACCGTTTTCTAGCATAGGACAGCAGACGGTTGACTTGTATGTCATACCAACATGACACCAAGAATTATCAGGACAACCTCCGTTTGATTTCATATTCGGATTGCATACAATTATCATACCATTAACATTTTTTATTGGCCTTCCGTTCAAGCAAGGATTTATTGTTTCTGAAATTTCAATTAACACCATATTTGCATCTAAACTTATGTCAGATGATGCTTAGAAATATCATCGATTCTGTTGGGAATCTGGAATGAACAACGGCCTCATTATGACTGTTGTTTGAAAAGTTTAAATTTGACTAAATTTCAACTCCGGATTTCGATCATGATCTACAAAATAAACTTCTTAAAGAAGCATGATTGCTTTCAATGCTCATATAATGCAATCTTGTTGGAAATAATCACCATAAAACAACGAAAATTTAGGAAGATGGTTGTTTCAAACATAATTTGTTTTTCATTTTAACATTTTCTTGAAATCTGAACTAAAACCAAACTGAACTAAATTAACTAAAATTGAAATAACTTTACTAACTAGGTAATTTTTCCTTTTTCGATGTAAATTGCTTTGCAGCTGTCGTATCAGGAGATGAAGAGCTTAATTCTTCAAGTATGATCGATGAAATAAGTGGCATAATTTCCATATGAATAATCTTTGGAGTTGCAGTAGTAGTACTAGGAGTTGGTGCAGTAATGGTGGTAGTAGTGGTCATTTTTGAAATTAATTTTTTTAATGGCAGTGGTGACAACAATGTTGGGAGGATTGGAGACCAAATCGATGACGATTTGGTTGTTGTTGTCGCTGATGGAAAGGTTAATGAAGCTTTTGCCATTTTCGTATCATTGACAAACTTTGTTTTGATCATCAAATGACGAACTACTGTTGTTGATGGTGATGTGGTAAGTGATAGATCTGGAAAAATCCTTGATAATCAGACTGCCTAATCACTGCAAAAGACAAAAAATATCTTGCAAACCATTAAATTTTTCAGTAAAAGATTTCTTTTCATAAAGAATTTTTGTAAAATGGAGTCATCATAAAACTTTACTATTCTGTCGAGATCGATACTTCTCTGGACATGGATAATAAATGTTGAAGCATTCTGTCCGAATCATGATATTCCGTGGAGAATTTAGCGGGCCGTACGATATTACGGTGACACATGCGGAAAGTAGCGTATACCAAACAAAGTGCGACATATCTTCAATTAAAAATACATGATAGTGTTTGTTTACTAAGCAATTGATGAAATACCCAAATTCCCTTTAATTGTCTATTTCGCTTTGTTTATAATATCCGGAAAATGTTGAAACTTCAGTATTGAGCAACAGGAACGTCTAAAAGCTTGCTTTGTACTTCTATTGGAATAATTTAATTTAATTGCGAGAAATATGAATGATAGAGAAATGTATCAGAGCAGTGATAGATTGAATTGTTAAGTAAAATATTTCGCTATTTACAGATGTTTAAACTTACCGAATCAGCTCAAATATGTTTCAACAGTATCGAAAGATTGACAATTCCTAATCATCTGTTAACTTTTACACTAAGATCTCATTAGAATGAATCTTTGAAGTTGCTTGAATCTAAATCAAATCAAATTTAAAATTGGAAAATAGTTGTTAAATTATTTAAAGCAAGTAGTAGTAAGTTCACAAAGACTGAGTGGCGAAAAATTCAAGATAGATTGATTTCTAACAATACTATTTAAATAACTGGCAAACTATGCAAATGGAAAAAGTATGAAAATGTAGAAGCCATTCCTTCTTCCTTCTTAATTAAAATTCACCTCTTTGTACAAATAATTACTTTCCAATATTTACTTTTTCGAACAGTCAACTCTTTTTGTAGTTTATTTCACTCATTCTCTTTCACAGCACCTCTCTATGGTTGATTTGAAGAAATTGTTCGGTGATCCTCATTCATCTTTCATTTCCTATCGATACAAAACTATCCTTTCCTCATATTTTCACAGCTATAATAACCCTTTCTCTTCACTTGCCTCTCACAAGCGTAAACATACCGAGGCAGAAGAATGACCGATGGACAAATGACTCATTGTGAAGTACTTGACTTCGCGGCATCACGTACCTGGAAAATTACTTCCGCTTTGAAATATATGAAAATCTTGCAATCTGGATTTTTGTAAAATACAGCCATTATATAATTCCACATTTTGTTTAAAGATGACATTGGATCACAGAAATTATTCGTATCAATATATTAAATTCCATTGTTCATTAGTAATCAGCTCGTAATCGTAATCAGCTTACCCAGTAATCAGCTCTTATAAAGAGCGATGATACATTTATAAAAGATTTCCAACAAATCTATTCATCGATGTCATCATCTACAAAAAGATTTTTTTTTCCAAAAAAAAATTTTTTCCCATCCTTTCTAAACAAAATTTTAATCCAACCTAATTTCTCCTTCTGTCATGAACACTATTCAAGCAGTTCATCCGACAGTTAACTGTAATTTATTTTTCGTTACATGAGCAATAAGTCAGTAATAGTCTAAATATAGCCAGTATACGATGATGTGGAATGTTTACAAAAATGCGGTAACGGTTGCATAAATACGATATGGATGAATAAACGAAGAGTTTTCCAACAGATATTTCTCATTGTGGAACAGTCATTTGTTAAAAAAATCTAAGGCTCGACATTTTAAATGGCTTTTTTGTTCAAAAAAAAAACGACTCATCTATTTATGTTTTTTCTTGCTAAAACTTTGCTTGTGGAATTAGTAGAACCTTTTATGAAAGTAATTCGCGAAAAGTTTCTTTGTTTGGAATTGAATTTTGATATAAATGATTGTGTTGTATAATAAAATCTTTGTTATAACGATTTTTATTCCACATAGCTACGTTATGCAATGAATGATAAATATGATAATACAATCGGTAACTTTGAAATTTCTCTTTGATAGTAAAAAAGTTATCTGCAGGTTATTGATATTAAAAATTGATAGAATTTGATGAAGTCTTTCGGAAAAAGCCGCTCGTCGAATATCGGATTAGAACAAAGAATTGAAGGAATTAATCTCTTACTAGATAACAACCCGTTTTATAGTGAAGTTTGTTTACTCCATGTCACTATAGCACAATCCAATTTACAATAATGTAAAGGTCAAAAGATTGATTATACCAAGATATTTCCATAATCTTCAATTATTTCATTATATCTATATTCCAAAAAAAAAAAAAAATATTTCAGTTTTTCGGTCGATCTAATTTTAGGTAACATTGAGCTTCTTCAACTAGATTATTTATTTGCGGAAATGGAGGATGTATGTATTTGTTACATATAGTACTACAACTGATCGATTCAATTAAGACAGTAGTAAAAAAGATTTATGATTATTTTCGATCATTTCGATAATTTTTGAACTGTTTTTTGGACTGATTGATACCAAATTCCCTGTGCTTTCTTCTCTCATTCCCATCTTACTCCTTTCTTTCTAGTAAACTTCAGATGTATAAGAGTTCTTGAATGATTCGGTTGAAACTAAATTTTTTTAGAAATATTCTTCGCAAAAGAATCGCAATCTATTTTGTATTCAGCTGCTCTTAAATTTTTTCCTCAATTCACATTTGATGCATTCTTAATAGCTGGATATTTGTAAGATAAACGTCAGGTTACGTATCAGATATGTCGGAAACTTAATTTCTGAAGTGAGTTTCAGAATTCTCATTTATATTGAGTAAAATGTTCACACTTTCTGAAGGCGATGATACAAAGTGTTTGTAACAAAGATTTGTAGATAAAATGTCTCATTTAATTACTATAATTTAAAAAGAAAATTCGATTTCTCTGTCGTTTAAATATAATGTGATTGCATGTTCGTCAAGGCATGCCACTATGTTAATGAATTATTTGCATAATTGTCAAACTTCAGCGACAAGTCCTTTTGATTTTAATTTTAGCTATAAAATGACTACATTCGATGAATGAATGGGCGTGTGCATGAGTGTATACATGAGTGTGACAAGTGTGTTAGTGATGACAATCAATTGTCTTTCTGGAGTTACTTCATCGTTATTTTGCCAATTAATCGTTAATGGTACCAAAACAGGTAGCAAAAGAACTACTAGGACATCTTCCTGTCTTCTTCTCTTCCAATTTGAACATACGTTAGTTGACAAAATTTATAAACATTTATTTCCTCTTTGCTGGTCATACTAAAGATGATGGCCATGGTGACAACAAATTTCACTGGCAGAAATGACGAAATGTGGGTCATTCTTTGTTCAACAGTGTGACACGCTGCAGTAGCACATTTGCAATGATGTTTTCGAATCCTTTCGGTATTTTTCAAGACTATCTCTCCGTCCTCTTCTATAAATATGGTCTACTTGTGAGCTATAATCCACGACCGTTTATTCTAATACCTATCGTGATCACCTTCCTGCTTTCATTCGGAGTATTTACTATGAATGTTGAAGTTAGTACTTCTTTCTTTTCGAATGAATGCAAACATCATCTTCATGATGAGAAATACAAATCAATGGAAGGAATAATTATTCTGAAGAGTTATTTTGCATGATCATTTTAGGCATAGCACGATGATTTATAATGGATGATCTTAATTTCTCACTAGTTTGCTTCTAAATGTTTTATTTAGCACTCCAAACTACATCACACTTGATGTTACAGATTCGAATTTCTTAAAGAATATTTCACAGGTTACTCAATTCTGAATTTCTTCTCGAGAACTATTTGAAATTTTATTATAATCCAAAGCTACATAGAATATAGTTTTTTTTTTTTTTTTTTTTTTAAATAAAAAAGTCTCTTTTAGTATTTTTTACTGGAAAGTTACAGGATGATCTCAGATTTCTGTATTCACCGATTAATTCACCGGCGCGATCTGAATACAGCATACACAAAGCATTTACTGGTGATTCCATCAACAGCACATATGTCGCGATAGCTGTTGAACCGAATAACAGTTCGCGTAATTTATTGAGAAAGGTTGCATTTGAAGTTTTGAAAATGGAAAATAAATGAAAATTCATGGATCAATTTCGTATTTTCATGTTCATCCAATAGTTTTACTAGTATTATCAGTACATGTTGAGTTTGAAACAAGTAATATGAAACTTTTGAAAAAAGAAAAAAACATTTCAAGTAACATACAGTCACAACATTTTTGGCCTTTATTTTTGGCCCATCATATGCCTTCGAAACGGAATCGCACTGATAGCAATGTAAAAATCAATGATAGTGGGAGATCTTTAGTAACGTCCTGTCGGGATGGATAGTATTTGTAGCAAAAGAATTCTGAACCGAAATGCTGATGACAAATTACTCACCTTTACGTAAAAACCGTTGAAAGTATGCAAACCATGATGAAAATTATCAAAATGCTTATATTTAGGATATTGCTACTGAAATTCTGAGCCTGAATGAATTTGTTTTAAACAATTTAACTGTTGATCTAAACGGTCGAGTTTATAATTTCGGAAAAGATATTTGTGTACGCACGACACTTTGTCCACTCAGTAATACCATTGTACAATTTTTCTTCGATGCCTTCTGGAACGAAAAGGTTTGTCCTTACGTTACTTTCTTGTTGTCTCAAATCACAAAAACAAAAATGCGGTTAATTTTTTCGGTTCAGTTATTGCAAGCAATTATTTTTTTTTTTTTTTTACAGTTAAGGGATGATCCACGTGTGCGTTTGGATTATCCGTTTTTGCACTTCTTCGAGAATAAGTTCTTTTTACCGCTTCATTTGTATGGTGTAAAACTTGGAGGAGCGAAAGGCATTGAATCGATCGAAATGATACATCTGCATTATCCTATACCATCTACAGATCATGCAAGTTCTGCTTATAGAATATCCGAGAAATTATTTTGTGTACAAAAATCTAAGAAGTGATAATCCATCGTTCAAAATTACCGTTGAAATACTGGAATATGCAAAATTTCAAAGTTATCTTTAAATTATCGACTATCACTTAGTGCTTGGAAGAATTCCCTAATTCAAATTAAAAATGAGAGAGAAATGAAAGATATAAACTTCAGGAGACAGCCGAAATAGTTGGCGATGCACTTGAGAGTGCGTTGAAGGAATATTTGGCGATGAATGAGCAAAGTTTGATCAAAACAGCGATGTTCAGCTTCTCGATGCTCAAAAATGAGATGAACAAAAATACACTGTACACTTTCCCATTCATCTCCCTCACACTTCTTCTACTTGTCACTTTCACAATCTTCTCCTGGTTTGTTTATTTCTTCGCTTAGTAAAAAAATTAACAGATGGTTTCTATTACGAATCACCTTAGGTGGAAATAATAAATAAACTGAGAGAAAGATTTGATCAGAGCACTGATTTAGTTAAATCATTCTCTAATCAGAGTGACCTGTAAATCTGAAACTTTCAGCTGTAATGCAGTAAAAATTTGGCAAATTTTCTGAAGACTTGTAGTTTCTAAATTATAGGCAATTGGGGCAATACGATTTAAAAAAAATGATTTTTAAATGGCTGAAAATTTTCAAAAAATAGTAGCATAGTACGTACTTTTTAACTTTCATGATACTTTATAGCATGACAGGTGATTGGGTCACATCCAAGCCACTCGAAGCTCTAATGGGTGTGCTATCATCATCTTTTGCAATAATTAGTGCATCTGGATTCATGTTCCTGATAGGTATACCGTTTATTAGCCAAGTAACGGTGATGCCATTCCTAGCATTGGCTATCGGTGTGGATGATACTTATGTAATGCTTGGAGCTTGGCAAGATACACGACGTACTCTTCCACCATCCAAACGAATGGCACTATCACTTCAAGAAGCTGGCAGGTATATCGATGCAATTAATTAAACCAAATTTATTAAGAAATTGTTTTTAAAAATTTTTTCGAATAAGATTGATCTGACAATGAAAAATCTGATGTTGAATTCGTAAACAAAGACGAAAATTCAAGATGAAATTGATAGTTTTGAATATTTCAGTGCGATAACAGTGACATCAATCACTTCAATGCTTTCCTTCGGCATTGGCTCATTCAGTACTACACCAGCAACATCCATATTCTGTCGATTTATTGCCATGGCTATCATTTTCGATTGGTTTTATCAGGTAAATTGCTCTCTAACAATTAAGATGATGATTAGCATGAAATTTTTATATTTCCATTGACTTTCCTCGTCATAGAATTTGGAAGAAAAACGGAGCCGCACATCTTTCTGCCGAATTTTAAAATTTTTGCCTTTTCTACCGGAAATATCTCAACTAAAAGTCTTAAGGTAACATTTTTTGCTGGTGTAATGGCACTTGGTGGCAAACGAGAAGCTGTTGGAAATCATTGCATATTCGTTTGGAAAAAAATGCCGAAAGAAATCGTCGAGAAGGTTTATTCGCTTGCGATTATTTTGAACCTAAAATTTCGAGAAGTATTTTGATCATCAAAAGCTTATTTATTTCCTGATAATTCATCTTATATCTTTTAAAAATTAAATGAATGAATTTTAATCTGAAAGTAAAACAAATTACAGTCGAAGCAAACCACTGTGTCATCAATAACGCATGTATTGTTCGCGGATCACATTGCACCCTTTCTATGCCACAAAATAACACGTATCATTTTAATCGGTATTTACGGACTGTATATCTTTGGCGCATTCTATGGATGTTCATTGTTGCGACCAAATTTGATGCCAAGTCGCTTATTAGTGGATGATTCGCCATTGACTCATTATCTGAGGCTGGCTGAGACGAAAATATGGTCGCAAGGAATGATGGGCAGAGTCTATGTGAACAATGCTCCTGACTTTACTACTGATCCAAATCAGGTACATATGTCTTCTGAATAATTCAGCTTCTTATAAAATATCTGATCGATATGGAACTGGCAACGATCTACATATCGTTTAAGGAGTGCAAATTATCCGATCATAAACCGGTTCGAATAGCATGATAACATTCCTGTTACATACTGATCAACGAGAGCATCACTAGTAGATTTGTTATAGAATTCCAGTCGAAATCATGTGCAATTGCAATAATTCCAGAAATCTTTGTACTGAAACGTCAAATAGTCAATTAAGGATTTCCCACAATCTAATCTTTATCTTTCGAATCTTGAAATTTAGGTTAACATTATGCTACAATTGGCAGAAGATTTGGAAAATACTACTTATTCATTGGGGAAAAATTCCACTCAGTTCTGGCTTCGGGAATATTTACACTACCGACAATTCTTTGTGAACAACGATGAAAACTTCTATGATATTCTCGAGTCATTCCTCAATACATCGTTCAATTCACACTGGAATGCCTATTTGTCTTGGGCAGAACATCCAACAAAGGTGACTTGTATTATCTCTATTCTGACGAAATTCAATTTTTTTGCTCTATTTTTACGAAGGTATCAATTATGTCAGCAAAGAGATTGATCATCTATTTGATTGGGACTATTTCTATCGCTTCAGAAAAGTTGAATACAAATCCCATGATTGTTTAAAAGAAACTATCAATTTAACTCCTTTTTAAAGAAAATTTCAGCCTGGTAAGAGATACGTTAACCGCTTCTTCTTCACAACCGCTTTCAAAATTGAAGATTGGAAAGTTCGTACCGCTTTACTATTGCAGTGGCGCAACATAACAAGTCATTATGCAAAGTATGAAGCCTTGGTTTTTGACGAAAACAACTTCTACTCGGATCAAGTAAGTTGTTAGGAAATTTTAAAACTAGTTATGCTTGTGATATTGTAAAAGCACAGCATTCCTTTATGCCCAATTATTAAAAATCTCATGTATATTTTCTCTCGTCAAACGGAGTCAGAAACAGGCCTGAAAATAAAGAATGACTTACAAAATGTTGCATGCAATGCATAACACTGATTTGTTGGAACTATAAAGTCTACTAAAGTGCATATTATGCAAATATAATTATTTGCCTTCAAAAATAAGTATATTTTCTGCTTTTTCTCTACGAAATTATTGATTTCGTTGAATTTTTTTGTTGTGGGTTTTTTTTTATTGCCGTTTAATTTTGAAAAATCGAAAGTTTTAATTAATAGCATAAAATTTCCTTCCCATTTGCAGATGCTAGAGCTTCAATCAACAACTTTATCATCATTGGGCGCCGCAATCCTAGTTATGATTATAGTATGCATTTTGTTCATTGCCGATTTTAGTATTGTATTATGGGTTATTTTTGCTATGATTTCTATGGATATCGGTATAGCTGGCTATCTTGCTCTTTGGGGAGCTGATCTCGATCCAACGACTGTTGTCAATATCCTGGTTTGTATAACTTTTGTTGAAAGTTCTATCAGTCTTAAAAATTTATGTAATAAAAATTTCGCTTTTAAATCCTATGGATTTCTAGTTAGAATAAAATTGCTTAAATGATTAGAAGTTTAAATGACAGAGCAATATATTGAAGTGATTTGTGCACTACCTAAAGTTCAGAAATATCTTTGATATAAATAAATTTGAGCTACTTCAACATTTTGTAAAAGTGATAATCTTTAGACATATCAAGACAATGATCGTACAATTGTTAAATCGTTCTAATGAATTCTGTGCTTCGTTCTAGATGAGCATCGGTTTATGCATCGATTTTGCGACTCATGTTGGCTACCGAATCTATCGGAGTAAATGCCGGAATCCTGATGAACGTATTCGAGATGCACTGGGAGCGGTTGGTTGGCCGGTGGTACAGGGCGGTACTTCTACTTTTCTAGCTATTATTGTGATGATCTTAGTACCATCGAATGTAGTTCGCATGTTTGCACGTACATCCATTCTTGTTGTTCTTACGGGTCTATTTCATGGCGTTATTTTGCTACCTGTTATTATCAGGACATTTGCTTCTTATCCTAATTCTGAGAAGAATCTTCAATAAAAGGATAACTTGGTTCTCAAGACATTGTTATATGAAATAACGTGGAAAATTAAAAATATATATGCTACAAGCAAATTGAATGAAATGGAAAATACGAATAAATCAACCAAGTGGTTAGGAATACTACTTATATGGCCAATATCGTTAATTGATCATGAAAGAGTGAGGATCAGGCCTCTTCATTGTTCCCCCAAGAACAACGCGGCTTGCTATACATTATTATTTTCTCATGGATAGCTTTGCTTCTATTTCTTTCATCTAACACTGCGATATTCTAATCTCATTCGATTTGTGTGTGTCTTTAAATAATATCCTCAAAATAATTTTCTCGAATATCAGTAATAATTACAGCATGGTGATTGTTTCACGTAGATGTGCAAAATCTTGGATATCTAAAGATATCACAAATCCTTCATCGAATGATCAGTATTAAATGACAACAAGTTTAGCAACATGAAAAACTAATTCATCGAAAAATCATGAAATGATGGAATTCGATATTTCGATTTTTTAATCAGATTTCATGTTAATAAGATGAAAAATTGGCAATAAACGCACCTAAAACTTCTCGAAGTTAAGCAAATAATAAATGCAACAGTGATATTTAAAGAAACAGTCCTCATGGAACTAGTCGTCCCAAATCCCTTCAATTGTAGTGAATCAGAGACTATAAACATTGATGACATGGATGATGTAATTGTTTTCATATTCATAGCACTTGATAAAGTAATTATGCTTGAAGTGGCGATCAACTTCGATACAGCGGAAATAATTTTAGTGTTTTTATTTTAAAAGCATTATGAATCTGAAACTATCTGATTTAACTGATGTATTTCATCTTGCAAAGCATACTACAATTACATTCTCACTTTCATTACATATAACTTTGGAATATTTATTTAGGCTTTAGCTTACTGAGACATTTTATGCGCAATTAGAATTATTAGAATCAATTAGAATTACAAATGTACTCGTCCGCATTTGATAATCAGAATCATTTATAAGACCAAAAAGACCAAAATGCTCCACTCGAAAGTGCAAGACAGGTTATAGCTTTTAGTTTATTCCAAAGATATGCAACTTCGTGGCATTTTGAAATTTTATATAACAAAACTGCAATATTTCGTTCGCATTCTCAGTTTTCTCCGATTCACTTACGAATTTTTTATGCTTAAGCCTAAAATTTTCACTCGTCGACTAATTGCTTATTTTTTAGCCTAGCATTTTCCTGCTGCTTCAGATAAAAGAAATATATCAATTTAATTTCATGAATTTCATGATTTCTTATTTTTTCTTACTTTTTTAAAAACTCAGATAACATTTAATGGAATACATTTACGTAAAATGAAATCGAATTGGGACAATTTCCAAATTCAGCTCACATATTTAAATGCTTTGTATATGAGATATGAACTTTTATAAGGTGATCGCATTGAGTCACCAATTGGCTTACATTCGTTAATTTTTTGCTGCAGTTATATAGCTGCCAAAGTAACCCTTATCAACGCAGTAACTTACTTATCTGAAATTTTTTGTATTTTGCAACAAATTTACTTCAATTTTGTCTATCTCAAGAATAATTTTTCATTTATCGTATTATTAAAATTAATATTGTTATGACAAATCTAATTTATTCAAAAAAAGTTTAGTAAATTATATTCATCATAACAATATCAATTTTAACAATACAGTAACTGAAGAAATATTCTTGAAAATATTTAATAATTCCAAAACTTTTAGTTTTAGTTATGCTACAGATTAAATGAATAACAATTTAATTTTGGTTACGATTTGAAAATTTTAAAAAAGGAATCTTTTGATTTTTTGAAAAATACAAAGTTAATTTATTAAATATCTGTAAAAAAAATGGTAAGAAGCATACTTCGACATTACACACTGGACAACCATTATTGTTATTCCTAACCATAAAAACAATGTTAGTGACATTGATGAAGTAGAGGACATTTAGCGCATCTGACATTTAGTACTGCACAATTTTTCGCACGGCACAAATAGCCATGATCACAAATTCTGCAAGTGCAAAATACTGCAGCGGAACAAATTCTGCAGATGCAGCTTACTGTAGCAAGACAAATTCTGCAAAGGCAAAAAAATCATGCTTATGAAAAAAAAAACAAAGCTTTTTAAAAAAAATTTTTTTATAATATATGAATAGGCTATCATAAAATGATTTACATGAAAGGGTGAACTTTCGAAATTTCGCTTAATTTTTCTATAAATTCTCAATTTTTAATTTTTTTTTTAAAAATTAGTCATCACATTAAATTTTATCTTAGATATGATGGTAAAAATTTCCGAAAGATTTACATTATGGAAAAAAAATTTTTTTTCAAGTTCTGACAATTCGGACAAATTTTCCGTCATAGAAAGATGAAAGAAAAACTCAAAAATTTTATTTTTATCACATATTTCTTCTTTTTTTTTTTTGCATATATTCAGTCTGATAATCCAGAAATTATGAATGGTATCATATAACTGCGAATCTTTTATAGATGATGAAATTTTGAATAAATTTTTGGGAAAATAAGTCGAATGATTAAATAAAATAAATGTAATTAAAAGTCACTTCCTTCTCATAATTAACATCGCAAGTTCTCGACAGTTCTCACTAATTACTTTCTGCACATGTACATTTGCATTCAAAACAACCGTTTGAATCACGTAAGAAGCCATTCCCACATCGTAATGGACAGTGTTCCAAAAATGGATAAGTTGCTGGATTTGTAATTACTATTGGCTCTAAAACTTCAAAATTTCATTCTTTTTCCGAAATTCAGAATTGAAAAAAAAGAGATCAATAAATATGATTAAAAAATTAGGAAGAAAATTCCTGAATACTTTTTTTTTTTTTGAAAGCAAAAATTTTATGCAGAATGAAAATTAGAAAGAGAAAATTTTCAGTTATTTTAAAAGCATTAATCAAATGGTAACTACCAACCGTTACAAATACGGCAACATTGGCCTGGAATTTTTCTTGGATTATCACATTCCACTTAACACATATGTTTTTTACAATAATGTACACCATCTGGACCACAAGAGCAACTGAAATTCAATTGAAATAAATAATTTTAAGCGATGTAAAGTTGATACAAGAATAAAAATAAACATAAAAAAATTCAATAACTGATTTTAAAAAATGACATTAACGCTTAATTAAATGTAATCGATTCGAATTAATTGATTATATTTGGTCCATTCAAATTAATTGATTACATTTATTAAAGCGGTGAAAAGTTGATAAATGAAACAATTTTTCTTTTTTACAAGAATAAAAAATAAAAATTAAAAAATTCAATAACAAATGTAATCCAAATTAAGAAGCTAACATATATATATTAGATATATAGAAGCATATATATATGTGAAATATATACATATATATAAATTCATACATATACATATATTTACTTCTATACATATATATATCGAAGGAGACATACATATATATTTTTTTTTTTTCCAAAAGAAAGTCACTCCAAAAATGGCCAAAAGATCAAAATATCATGCATCTTTTTTTCTCTGCAGCTTTCTGATTGTGGAGAAAAAAAAGTTGCATACGTGCTCTTTTGTAACTAAATTGCACGTACTACCTAGTCATTTTTATCCCCATGCCATTCTGGAATAGTCTCTCAGATAGGTTGGACGAGTGTGGGCATGGGTTAGGACGCTGCGTAATTGATAGGATAATGAGATTTGTTTAAGAATTTGCTTGAATTTTGTCTAAAAATTTTTTTGTTTAAATTTTTTTCGTGTAATTTTTTGTTTTGTTTGAATTCATCTGTTTTATAAAATTGTACATAATTTATGACTACTTCTACGGTACCGTTCTTTCAAATCTTGAACAATTAATAATATTTCTGAAATCTTTGCTGGAATAAGGGATTAGAAAGAGCTATACAGTTTGCAGTAGTACGTAATCCCCACTTTTCCTTTTCTTTTGAATGACTGCGATTTCGCAGGTCATCCAAAAATTTTTGAGAAGTTTATAGTAAGTTTCGTTATTTATTTAATAATCATTTCATGATCGCTTCCCAGTTCAAGCAAAAATATGTTTAATATGATAATTTGTTAACTATTATCTTGTAGATGGAACTTTATAAGCGTATTATGTTTTTCAAATTTATTAGCAATTGTTGTGTCATATTTCGAAAATGATTGAATATTTCTGAAAATAACATTCTTTTTTTAGACATAGATAATTGCGAAGTTTTTTTGGTCATTTACTTATATTTATGAATAATTGGGATTGAAAAGATGCTTTGATTAGTATGAGTTACAAAAAATGAATAAGTTGAAAAAAAATTAATTTATTTGTATCGCTGCGCTTATGTTATTAATCATGTGCTTTTCCAATACAAAATATTTTTTCCTAAAAATGAAAGAAATACTGAATTTTTTATCTGCTCATTAAATTAGTGTAAATTTGCAGTATTATAAATTCATTTGAAAAGACATCATTTTAAAATTTTAAATATTTCATAATAAAATTTGTATTTGTACAAATATATGTTTTGATGTATGGTATTTTGTAAACTGTTGATGGATTATTTCTCCAGACATATTTTCCGTCTTTGTGTTTTTTATTTCTAATTTATAGTAACTGATAATATTATTTACAATGAAGTGAATTTACTGTTATTTCGGCAACAAAAGAGGAAAGACTTTATTAAGTTTTGAGATTAGAGAGAAAGAGAGACTGAAATCCTATGTTAGAATACGTCCTTTTGCCATTTATCTATTGTCTCAGATCTAATTATGATTTCTGATGGCATCAACTTCGAATTTATATGAATAAAATGAATATGTATGAAAAAGCTGCTATAAGGGATTAGAAAGAGCTATACAATTTGCCATATTAGCAATCCCTCCTTTTTTTTTTTCTTTTTAAAATAACCGTGCGATTTCACAGGTCATCCAAAAATTTTGAGAAGTTTATAGTAATGAGAAATTGTCATTACATTAAGAAAAGTTACGAAATTTTTTGAATCTTCTGCCCTCTGTTTCAAAATCAATTTAACTAAATTTTTTTAAGAATTTTTCTATGACGATATCAATTGGCATGTTTCTTGAACGCTTAGTGAATTCGTTTCTTGCATAATTTCATATAAGTTTTTTTTCAGATAATGTCAGAAGTCGAATTCGGACCTGAACTTCCGGACATTTTCGATGTTCTGGATTATTTGAAGGACCGGCCTATGATGCTCCGTGCATTATGGGAGTATTTGAATGACTCAGCGTGGGTAATCTTTTTTTTTTTCTTTATCTCGAATCAATTTTTTTTTCTCTATTGTGTTCTAACTTTTTTAACGCAAATAATGGTGGAACAATAAGAAATATCTTAAATGTAAATAATAATGCCTGATCTTTTTGCAATTTTGCAATGCTTCAGGGAAGCATGCCTCCAGTATTCTTTAAAAGAGAACAATACAGTAACTATTGTCCCATTTCAGATAGAGGAATACCTCTGTGCACGTCTAGCGGAGGCGGAGAGGAGGTTGGAGGAAATGGAAGGGCAAAATGCCCGAGATGGAGAACCGGCATCTCAGAGGCCGGAAATTAACGAAGAAGAAGCAGAGCGAGCTCCTCTGCCCACAGTTGATGACGAGGCAGAAGATTGGCCAGCGGAAGCAGAGTTGACACCTCTGCCAGAAGACAATTGGCCAATCGAAGCAGAGTGGGCACCTCTGCCCGAAGACAATGAGGATAACTCTGAGATGCCGGTGGCACCAGTGGAGGAGAGTAGCGCTGAAGTTGTGGAACCGGCTGTGACTGTCCGAGAGCTTGTTCTGTAAGTTTTTATTTGGCAATTATATGGCAAAAAAATCATGTACTAAGCATTTGAATTAGTTTAGAAAAGATCAGGAACAATTAGTGTCAGGAATTTCTCTAACTAATCCATGAAATTAATCAGTTTAAGCTCAATTAATTATATTTTAGCCGAACGAGAACAATCAACATCCCGGTTCCCACCGTACAATCAGCCCGACTGTGGTGGTGCCGGAGGCTTTCCAACCAGCAGATGTTGGGAATCTTCCTCAACAATTTTGCAGCAAGTTGGCACCGCCACAGGCAGATGCGTACACGGTGGCTTACATCGATGGAATTCCTACTATCGGTAATTTTTAATATTAAAAGCGGTGAAAAACTGGTCTCGTATTTAAGGTATAGTGTGATAATGAAATTAAGCTTAATTTTGGTTTTTTCCTTTTTTTTTTTTTTCATTGGAGGACATTCACTAAATTTGATGTAATTTATACTGATGTATGAATGTGATAGGTATTAATACCGTTGAGCCATACTTTTTATAAAAGTATGGTGACAAGAATTTTCAGTGTGCGGAATCTGCGGCAGGCAGTTCGAGACAATCAAAGGATGGCGCATCCACTCCTCAAGGATGCATAAGCAAGATGGTATGCATTTTAAAATTTTCAATTAATTTTTGTTAATGTAAGTTTCTTTTAGAATTTTCTTTATCAAAAATAGACTCGTAATTTCTGCTCCATTTCAGGTTTCTGTTCTAATTGCGGCCACAACCTCTTGCTTCCATCCTCATTCACGGCCGCACAAAAATGCGCTGCAGTAGAACTGCATATCCTCGAATGGTGCCCGAGGACACGTGCGGCCGTGATGAATGAAAGACGGGTTAAGCGCCGCAGGCTCGATCTTGTGGGAGAGAAGAGGACGCACAGAACCTCTTCGTTCCAGGTAAAAATTGAGGAACTTTTATAAATTTCAGTTTAGATACAAAGAATGGTAGAACTTATTACTCAACCAACAAGAAAAATTGTTCATTAGATATAAATATAGTATTCCTGTTTATGTACTTACTATCCTTTCTGTTCACAGTAACACAGCCATATATATTGAAAAATTGAACGTGAACTCGACCTCATGATTTTTTTTGTTCAAGAAATTTTTTCAGATTAGCCGGAATGCAAGAATATCCGGCCTCTCCACGCGGACAACCCGTCGCTGCCTGTTCCAATCTCCACCATTCCCATCTCAAGAAGCAGATGACCAGGCCGGTTAGAAATATTTAAAAAATAAAAAAATAATAAATAAAAAGTAAAAAAATGAAAAATAAAAAAGAAAAAATAAAAAAATGAAAAATAAAAAATAAAAAAAAAACTAAAAATAGAAAACAAATAAAAAAAAATTATAATCAAAAAATTTAAAAATGAAAAATAAAAAACGAAAAACAAAAAAACAAAAAAATAAAAAAAGCAAAAAAACAAAAAAAATAAAAAACAAAAAAGCAAAAAATAAAAAAAGCAAAAAAAAACCAAAAATTAAAAAAAGAAATTTCAACTTTATTTAGTTAAAGAAGCTGGATTTCGGATTTGAGAAGAGGATTTAGAATTTAATAAATTAGGAATCTCACAGTATCTCACAGTATGGCATGTTTTTGATGCGACGACTAAAATCAGAAGATTAAAGTTTTGATAGGTTTGCGTACAGTTTTCAATCACTTGAGAAAACAAAGTGGGAGGGAACTTCTTTAGAAATTCAGCTACTTTAATTTTTTTTTATTGTCACTTAACTTAATTTCTTTTTTGTTCTAATTTGGATTTTCTACTTTACTAATTTGTTGTTTGTTTTGTTTCATTAATTTTTTTGTTTGTTGTTGTTTGTTTTATTAATTTATTGTTTTTTTCACCTTAATTTTTCAAGATTTTTAATATTTTTTCGTCTTTATTGTTGTAATTAAAATTGTTTAATATTTTAACATTATTACTTATCAATAGAAAAAAAAAGAAAAATAAAAAATATAAAAAATGAGTAAAATCAAAAAAAGAAAAATTAAGAGAAGGAGAAAAAAAATTAAGATAATAAAATAAAAAACAAAAAATATGAAAAATTAAAAAGAAATAAAAAATCCTCTCCTGTCACTAATTTTTAAAGTATCAGAGCAGTTGAATTCTGAATATTAAAAGAGGTTCAGAAGATTTAATAGAATAAGTATATCTTGGAGTGTAATAGGATGTTGCTTATGTTATTTTGATCAAAACAGAATTTCTTCAAATCTTTTAAGATAACAAACGGAACCTCTTTGAGAATTCGACTGCTGATTTTTTCAAATTTTCTATTTTTGTTTCTATTTGGCTGTGGAATTTGTGTGTAATAATCACTCTGTTTTAAATTTTGCTATTGGAATTTTTTTTTCCAATTTTGTTAACTGTGTTCTCTATAAATGACTTGAGATCTTTATTAATGAACTTGTTGTTCTTAATTTATCGCTATAAATAGTTAAAAAATCTTCAATGTTCTGTTTATTATTTCATTGGATTCTATTGTTTATTTTAGGCGAGTAACCGCTGTTAAGTGTTTTTTTTTATTTTATTTTAAAGCTTGTTCTTCATTAATTTACTTCTCTTTTGCAATTGCTTTTTTTTTTCTGCTATATTTATTGTATATGTGGGGTATCAACTTTTTTGTTATATAATATCCAATTTGTAATATTTCTTTTTTTTTTTACTTCGATAATGGCTTATCTAATAGCGCATTATTTCGATTAATTCGTAAGTTGATACCAGTTTTGTGACTATATTATATATTATATGCTGTATATAGATATATATATGTTATATATAAAAAGCATATAATATATATTATATGCTTTTTTTTTCTCCTAAAAATTGGGTCAGTTTTATTGATTTTTTTCTTATTCTGAGACATCGTGAGTATTTTCTAAATTGTTATCATGATTATAGTTTTCATACTTTACATAGCAAAATCTTGGGTTTTTTCAATGCTTTATTTATCTTTAAAAGATTCTGGTGTTGCGTAAGGATGAAGTCCGTGACTGGAAGAATGATAATGATAAGAGTCGCTCAGATAGGATAGATGGGTGTGGACATGAGTTACCAATATGACGGTGCGTAATGAATAGGATGATGAGATCGAAATTTGTTTATACTGTATTTGAACTTTGTTTAAAAAATTTTTTCGTGTAATTTTTTGTTTTGATTGAATTTATGTGTTTTATAAGATTGCACGTAATTTATAACTACTTCATCGGTATTATTCTTTCAAATCTTGAACAATTAATAATGTGTCTGAAATCGTTGCTGTAATTTCTGTAAATAAGAGAAATATCACGTAATTGCTCTTGGTATCATATATATATTATATATAAAAAGCATGTAATATATATTACATGCTTTTTTTTCTCCTAAAAATTGGCTCAGTTTTATTGATTTTTTTAAATTCTCTTGAGATTTCAGTTTTTCGAATATTCTAGATCTTTAAAATTTCCCATTTTCGTTGGATTTTTAAATTACGATATTTTTAGCAGCACAATCCAATTTTTTGATTTTTCGATTCTGTTGAATCCTTTAAATTTTTGATTTTTTGTTTTTGAAATTTTCAATCTTCTTGAATTTTCGTGTTTTTTTTCAGCTTTTTCAATTTATGGTTTTACCAAATTTTCGAACTCTAATTTTTTCTTTTTTTTGGAATTTTTTAATTTTCAGTTTGTTCAGTTATTGATTTTTTGAATTTTTAATTTTTCTGATTTCTTTAATTTCCAAATTTGATCTTTTCTTAAACATTTGATTTCTCTTCAAATTTTCTGAGAAATTCAATTTTTTTAGAGTTTACTAATTATTCAAATTGCTCTATTTTTTGATTTTTCGAATTGCTGTTAATTATTTTTGATTTTTTTCAACTTATATTTTTTGGTTTTTTCAAACTTTTAATTTTTTGAATTCCTTGAGTTTTTGGTTCTCATTAATCATTCCTTTGAATTTTCGTGTTGTCTTTGATTTTGATAGTTCCAAATTTTTGAGTTTTCGGTTCTTTTGGTCTTGGTTTCTTGATTTATGATTTATTAAATTATTGATTTTTGAATTTTCAAGTAAACTTTCATTTTTCGAACTCACTAACTTCTTAATTTTGATTTTTTCGAATTTATGTTTTGGGCAGCTTTTGATATTTGTTAGCCTACTGTAGCTTCTTGATTTTTTGTTTTTCAGTTTACTCAAACTTTACTGCCCCGTTATGTTAGTCTTTTTATACTTTTTTCTTTTTTCCTTTTTCAATATTTTAATTCTACAATTTTTGAAAGAAAAATTCAGAAAAATTAAAATATGGAAAACTAAGTTTTCTAAATTTTTTGCAATTTTTTAAATTATCCTGTTTAGTGGTTTTTGGAATTTATTTTTCATCAAGTGTTTGATTTTTTCGTGTCTTCATTGCTTTTTTAAAAATTTTCTGATTCCTTATTTTTTGTAAAATTTTGAATTTTTTATATTTCCCGATTCTTTTTTTTTTTTTTTTTTTAATTTTGAATCCTGAACTCGTCCTCATAGTTTCGAGTTTTGGAATTTTTTCGTTTTTTTTTTATTGGCTAGCATGTTTTTATCCTCTCTCTTAATTTTATTTGCTTTTTTTCCTTCGCTGATTCTAGATATTGCATGCTTGTCATATTAAATTTAATTACCTATGAACTTCCGTTATTACTTGTGCATGTGCAAATATTTTTGTTATTTGCACTCATTTCATCTTTTTTTGTTAAATTTTTTTTTTGATGATTACGCGATTAATTTAATGTATGATTAGTCGATTAATCCGTTTAACTTATTTAATTAATGTTATCATTTATATATTTCTGCTTTGACTGCTAATTTCACGCAGTTCTGAATATTTCTGTAACCGCCACCAACACATCAAAAATTTGCGGAAAAACTAGCTTAACTTTCATCAAAATCCAATTTTTCTAGTATTTAGTCAAATCAAAGATTTCGTTATCAAAACCATATGCGAATATTTCACATTTAGAAAGATCATAAAAGGCGGTACATAAAAATATACATTCATTTTTTAAACCGATTTTACTGCTTTCATGACCATATTCTCTCAGAGGTTTCTGTTGTTAACTAAGTTGCTATTTTCCATATTAAGATTTAATTAAAAGTAAGTTGGATTTGGATTGAATTAGATAGACAAAAAATATGGATTTCGGACCATAAAACAAAGTCTTTCATGAATTGAGTGATGCCTTCATCTGAACAGGTAAATTATAGAGTTTTTGACTTCAATGATCCCTTTTTTATGACCTATCCTTTCGCAAATTGTCCTTCATGTATTTTGCATCTGATCGCTCTTGACTATATTTTAGATCATTGTATCGCATACTTGAGCTATAATTTTTGCATGAAATTTAATGCCATATGCTGAAAAATTCTTATCAACTAACAAAATTTGATCGTACTTTTCATACGATTGAACCTGTTCTTTTTCTTCAGCAATAATATAAATAACAATCGCATGCTCCTAACAGCAGTTACACATAATTCATTGTTTAATTCCTAGACAGCATGTTAAATTAAATTAAAATTTGTTTAGTGATATACATTTCTTAATTTATCCAGCAGAATATTTACTAGTTCAATGGACCATTTCTTCAGTTGGTGACACAATTGTATGTTGAACATGACTGTAAAATGAATACTTTTTATAGCAATTATCAGAAGCATAGTATATTATATTAAATGTACAAAAGAAATATTTTTACTCTCATATTGAAATGTGAATTGGAGCTTGATATTCTGGACAGAGCTATTTTTGTTTTTTACCTGATGATAATATGTATTATCAATCGATCTTCCAACACACAAAAAGAAAAAAATAGGAAATGTTTGGCATGATTTTGTTACCTGAATGTCTGATTGATGTTATTATCATTGACTCTTTCATCCTCGCAATATACCATGTTACAGTAGTGATAATGCAGTAGGAATAAAATTTATTTTCAGTATTACATGAGTAGAAAATATAAGTTATATGCCAGATCATGCATTTCACTGGACGTCACAGTGTATTGATGCATTGACATATATGCACCGGAAAAGATTTGTGCATGCTGATTTGAAAGCTGCGAAGTATGATTTGCTTTTAATTTTTCCGAAATTTTATGCTGCATCAAGCAATTATTTTCGAGCAGATAGATTTTTGATATTTCTTGATGTTTAATCAACTCAATATTACTGTTCATAGGTCTTATTAGGCCAAGAATCAAGTCAGTGCTCTGTCGCGTTGATTATACTCTCTTGTTTTTTATTCTGTTGTTCGTGTATATTTAAACTCACGGTCAAATTTCATTCACATTTACATCTGTATTTTATTTTTGTGTAAAGCTGGTATTCATGAAAAATTGCATAAATATATCTTTTATTTGGATTGACCGATGAAGAAGTGCACAGATTGGTTAGCTATGAATTAAAAAAAAAACTGTATACTCATGTAATTTTTGCTTTAGTTTTTTGCTTGATGATAATTGCCATCTTCTCAAAGTTGCGGATTTCAATATGATGGTACATCTGAACAATGATATGGTGTACAGACAAAGGTCAGCGTCATGGTTAGTCCTTAAGGTATATTGTGTTTTCTGCGAATCAATTTTAAATCTGGAATTTTAAGTAAAAGTTAATTAAAAGGCAATTAAAAATTAAAAAATTAGAAAAAGATGCCTATTTTAAAAATTTTTATGAATTTTTGAATCAAAACTTTCATTTTTTTATAGATCGTTGCTGGTTCATCACCTTTACAGCAATCAGATATTTACAGTTTTGGAATTATCCTTTGGGAAATAATTATACGAAGACGGCCGCATAATGGACTGTAAAAATGCTGAAGAAATATTGTTTAGTGTACGTTTTTATCTGAATTCACAGTTTTAAAAGATTTTTAATATCTGAATGAGATGTTAGTAGAAGCTAATCTAGATTATTTTAGAATAGTTCTAAATGATCTCATTTTCGGCTTTTTTGCAGTGATGTTGTGATTTTCGATTATTCATTTTTCAAGTATGAAAGTCTCTTCTGATTAAAAGTCTTTAGACTTATGCAGTTTAAGACCACCGTATATTGAAGATGCACCGACTAAACTTATGCAAATGATTGAGCGGTAAAGATTTAATTTTTTTACCACACAGGATGAAATCATGCTTTCTTTTCATTATTTGTCACTTTTTTGAAAGTCATATTATCTATTATTAAAGTTATTTTTCCTTTTTATGGAGTTTGAAATTTCATTTGGTAAAACATTTGAGAGTCTCAAATGTCAAATTCAGTTGGAAGTTACATAAATTGTTATATTTAAAATTGAAGTTTTTAGCTGTTGGCGAAAATTGCTGGCGGAAAGGCCCTCCATCAAGGAAATCGAAAAAGTACTTGCCATACTTTGCCGGATAATTTTTCTCATTTCAATAATTTGTTTTTTGTCATGGAAGAAATATTAAATATAATTTTATTTTGTTCGAAAATTGTTAAAATTTATTTAAATAATGAAATATTTGAAAATTTTTATATTTCAAGCACTTAACATTTTCATCATTAGCGAACGAATTTATCCCACTTTTCAGTCCTATTGGTAAACATTGTCTGAATTTTGAATATAGTTTTACTTATTTTTAAACTAAGATCAAATAATGATAGAGTTTAGATTAAATTAAAATGAAGGGAAATTTCTGAAATTAGAATAAAATTATATTTGTTTGCTTATATTATTGGCATCATCTGTCATTTCTTATTCCTAAGCCTATTTTATACTTAAAAATTTTCTTTTCTTGTTTTCTTGTACATGTTCGTTCTCTTAATGGAGCTGGTTATACCAATAAAAATAGTATTAAAATTATATACATTGTATGGCGATTATTTTTGCTGTTTTTTTTTTTTTTTTGACCACTCTATTCTAATTGCGAATGACTTGTTGAATGATTCATCCCGCTTTTTTTTTCCTCTTTTTTTCAGAATTTCACAATGGTATTGTTTTTTTACGATATTTTCGGAGTCCAAATTCTATACAGAACATATCATTTGATTGGAAGGATGCTCTAAATTTGAATGATGTGTTATAATGATATTATTAAGCTAACAGTCGATAATGTTTATTACAATTATCAACTGAACCATTTATTATCGATTTCTATTTAATTATTTCACCTAAGAAAACATCCCAAAAGTTTGTTTACAAAAACTTTGGTGCATTTAAAATTGTTGTAGTCTAATTATTTGCATGATGATCAGTCAAACTTGATTGCAATCTTTTTTTCTATTTATTTCTCATGTGGTTCATTAAAAATAATTTGAGCTACCGTCATAATATTAAATTCTTATTATAAGAACAGTAAAAAAATTTATAATATAATAATTTTCAATCATTTTTTTTTTATGTTACATTTTTCATCTATGTGTACATGATCTTATAATGTGTATTCTAATCGTTACGATTTGCTTGCAGTATCTAATACCACTATGTACTGACGTTATGAAGGAGTTTCACAATATTTCAATTTTATCAGATTTCGAAGAATCCCAAATCAAAACTTTATGTAAATAAGTTCATTTTTCCAGTTTATCCGATTTCAATGAACTCTTCATGTGCTCTGAAACTTCGAAAAAAACGGCATGTGAGGATTAATATTGCACAAATGAATACAGAAATAAGGATGTAGAAATTTTGCAATTGAACTGATCGAATTAGAGCCATCCTGTGTGAAATCGCGGTATAAAGAAATATAAATTTTCTTATTTCTAAAAATTCTTTTTCACGGAATATACTGCTGTGAATAATTTCCTGAGAATTTCTCGATATTTAGTTTATAATACTTGATCAACTTTTTTTGTATAGAACAATATATTTCTGGATTGCTTCTTTTGAATCTATTAAAAAAATTCAACTTTTCTGCAAAAATAAGATAGCAATTAACAAGTATATAGTGAGCAATTCTGATTTATGGTTGATTTTTCATGCATTGTTAATTTGAAATAGGAAATGTTGTATCTAACTTCCCGCTTTCACTTTTAAGTTTAACATGTTTACAGGAAAAGGTCACTGGCGATGAAAATGACGTTGGCAGCATGAAATGTAATGAAAAAATCTTGTTTTGTTTTTGCTGAATTAGTCAACTGCTACAGTAATACGCACTCCTGCTTCTGCAGCTCGTAAAAAGCGTGGAAAAACTTATGCTGATTGTCTGTAAGCTGAAATGACAGATGCTTACAATAAACGCGCTGGTGCATTTAAGATGCGTGAAGAAAAATATAAGATGACTGAGGCTAGTAAAGCTTAGTTTTTGATATTAGTTACTTATTCCAAACTTTTACAACCTTTTTCTGAGCCTAGAGACTTCAAATGCCCAAAGTAGTGATTTTGTCGGTATACATCCCCAATTTAAGCATATACCACCTAAATGCTTGTTTAGCTCATTCTCAATTTTAGCATCAATCTTAAGGAAAAAAAACTCATAATAAGAAAAAGCTTTAAAAAATCATACTCAATTTTAGCTCCAATCATCTGAGTAAATCCTCTGTCTCGCAGTAAATTAAGTGTAATCGCCAAATTATCAAATAAAAAACATCTGACCTAATCAATAATTTTCTCTGAAGTATATATACGAAACTTAAGGTTCACTTCACATAATAACGGAAAAAGAAATATAAGGTATTTTTTGTTCCAGCTAGAAAAAAGTATTGATTGGCTGGAAGTAGGGTACCACAATAAAAATCAATTACTCTGTGTTTTTTGCAATTGAGACTAATCGATTTTATTACAAAAATAACTTTTGATTCAAACATTCTCGTTATTATATCTATCAATCAATTGATACGAAAAACTACATGAAATTTTAGTTAAATTATGGAATTTACATAACAATCATCGCTAAAAAAACTAAAATTGAAAAATTCCCAATTAATCTCTAATTTATCATTATCATTCACATTACGAGATTACATTCACAAGATTCTCTGCAGACTATTATGGAGCTTTCTTATCGGTGAATTGTGGTCACAAGCTGCATTGTATTTGTTGGTGCCGGATGAACGGTATTCTCTAAGCGCAGAAGTTTCCTGAATTGCCTTCGAAATTCGTTTCGATATTCCTTACTGCAATAACATTTCTTATAAAATCTTTTATAATTACCAATCATATTGTTATTATTAACCGTTGAAGTCACATTAGTATTTAAAACACAGTATTTCAACATTAAAATTTTTCTTCTTGAAAGTTTGTTAATTTTTACCTTCTCCAATAATAAAATAAGCAATTGCATGAAATGCTTATATTAGCAAATATTCCAGCATAGCATCCGATATAAAATGCCATCATTTCGGAAAATTCGAAGAATAGTGTCAACAGGTAGATCATCATTGATGTTAATTCTCCTAACCCAATAAATGCCACAATCATTTTTAATGTTTGCAACAATTCGAAATTTGTAGTTGCTGAAATTAAAAAGGGCATCTCACTATCGCAATATTTCACTTATCCATGCTTATTTAAATTCCCATAAAATCTTTAATGGAATTATTCTAACATAGAAATGACAACGATCCAGCTGAATAATGAAAAAACGAGAGATATTTGCAGTAATATGAACATACGGTGGAATATTTCGAGCGAGCATCATTCGGGTTGTCATTTACTTTATTTTATTATTCAGTTAAATTGCTCACTTGTTCTAGTCTTCACTGCGACTTGGCTCAGTATTGCATAAAGTAAAACTGTTGCCAAACTGATAGAGGCTGATGAAATACTCCAAATCGAATTTGACATGCCATCATTGTATACTGCTACCACAACACAAATTACTTTAGCACTGCAAATGAAACAGAAAGGTATTTAAGGAATAGGAATAGATATAAGAGCGCGAAGCGCACATTTCGAGTATGAATATGCCATATATTTTTTTTTAAACTGCGGATGTTATTCACTTAAATATTTCGAAGTTTTTGTACTTCTATGCTTTCAGTAACAAACTTTCTTTAAGATCATTCTCTGTTATATTTCTCATTTCTCCCTTATTAATTCTTCGTTTCATATTTATTCTAATAGGAAAAAAAAAGTTTGCCATTTTTTTCACATCAATCAGAAGAAAACGAAGCAAATAAGTTTTTTTCTACGCAAGTAACACTGGTAATTGCCATTAATCACTTGTTAAAAAATGTAATTTACTCATTAAATATGGATTGACATTTTATCAATTTTCTCTGAGAAAACTCTCGTCTCTTTCTTATTAAGCATTTTAGTCCTTTCGCACAAGTTCTTTTCCGAGTATTACTGCTAATTAAGAGTGATATTAATTATTAATTTATTAAGTATTTGTCTGGAAAATATAGCTTACTCATTATCTCCATCACATATAAAAATCAATATAAGCATGGCGACTGCATAAACTACAGCTGGTAGGATCATTGCTGCTGGGATATAAAACTTCTTTATCATTTTTTGATAACTGCAAATAATAATAATAGATTTTATTCAGAAATATATTCGACTTGGAAAGAAGGTGCAAATAATTTTATTCCGGCATTTTTGATGAACGTAACTGCCTGCAACCGGCAGAAAAGTTGAACTTGCTCATCTTGTCCAAATACTTACCTTAAAGGTTTTAAAATGGCGATAGCTCTATCCACACCAATAGGAAATAATATACTCGTTGTAAAATTCATGCCGAAATTGGGTATTGATTGGATCCAAATGCATCTTCGTAATGGTATAAAAGTAATTCCGGTGAAAATAAAGTATGCAAATGGGATGTGGCCGATTTGATGAAGAACATTGCAAAATCCACTCAGTGCTATGCATATATTGCTAATAGTATGTAGACGTCTGGAATTCTCATGAATTTATAATCCCGAAATCATTTTGCAATTTGGAATTTGAAATTTTTGAAGTTGAAATTGATATTTCATATTTACTACGAAAGATTGTAAAGTATTCATATTTGCATACAATTATATGCTTATGTCTGAACTTTCCTTTTTTAAGGCGTATCTCTCTCTTCCTTATTTTGCTCTGAAGTGTTCTTTGAATCCTTGAATCTTCCATTCTAATCTTGTCCGATTTTATGCTATCTTTAAAAGCAAATTAATCGACTAATTATATTTGCTTTATATCTAAGGTTCTTCTTTTTTACATTCTGTTCAAAAATTGAAAAACGGTAATGATATTATACTATTATTATTGATCAAATGATCATTAGTGATCAAAAAATATTCATTAATTCCAACCAATTAGTGACATACTTGTTCTGAATAGTAGCCACGATGAGCAAAGTATTGCCAATAAAGCCAGTTAAAAAACATAGTACAAAAATACATACACATGGTATGATTGGTATCAGCAATGCCATTATCCCGCTTGATCTTAAACTGAAAGTGCTCAAACTTAACTCATAAATGGCGTCAGTGATCGCATTTTTTGAATTACGACATCATGCGCAACTTCTAAATTTCCATAAAAGCAACTTTAAATTCATTCCTAGAGCTGTATATGCATAAGAATGAAAAATTACAAAGCAGTAATCATCCATGAGGTATTCACTGAAAATGTATGATAAGAATAAAAAGAACTGAGGATAAGTTAAATGTCGGAAAAAGTTCGAGCACTTCATAGAGACAAAAAGAATAGACCAAAACAAAATCAAAAATGTAAATGACTCAAAGCATTTTACGATTTATACGAGAGGTTGTCATTATATTACTATTCAAAGCAACTGAATCATAATTATTACTTCATGATAAATGGAGAACGATCAAAAAAATTTTTGTGAAGAGATGTAAATGAGAATTTTTTCGAAGTTATTTGCAAACCATTTCAAAAGTACCTTAGCAAATTTATCTGAAACTTACTTTACTTCAGTTGATAATTATTTTACGCCGTTCGATGCTTCAGAGAGTTGATATGTGATGAGTTTATGAAATGAGGAAAACTGCAATTACGATTGATCGTTGTTGTCTTTAATGTACAAATTTTTTCAAAAAATAATTGCTTTCGAAAAAATTTTTTTCCATCGCTAATATAACGGCATGCTTATTATAGCTAGAAAAGGACCTTAGCGTGACAATCATTTAGCCATACATGTTAATCCATCTTTTTAATGTTAAAAAAGCAGATAAAACTTTTTCTTTTTATATTTACAACTTTTTTTTTTTTTTTAGAATAATATAATATAAAGGATATGATTTGTTTCAAAATTCGATTTGCAGATATTGTCTTTTCAGTAATGCGGTGAAACGGAATCACGCATGATTACTCAAAAAGTAGCCGGAAAGATTTATTGCAGCAAAACTTCATTTGAGTTTGTATTTCATTGATCTTTCCTTAGAAAAGCCTAAATCAATTACTATGTGTAGTTGCTGAATTGACTCAGAAATGGTTGTTACCTCGGGAAAATAACTAAATTCCAATATTTTCCTTTAGGATATTAAAAAATGAGATAACGAAGTTTTTGTAAAAATTTTTTATACTCTCAAAGAACGAGTAAATTTATTTCTGAATATTACGATAAATTATTGAGTACGCGAATAATAATGAATTGAGAATAATTCAAGACAGAAAATCTAGTAATCGAAGAAATAATTTTGTAAAAATCCCTTTCAACAGTTTAGAAATTCGATTTGCAGATACTGTCTTTTCAGTGATACTTTTCAATGAATTTCATCAAACTCATCAAGAATAGTCATACGTAATGCCGTATTTATCTTATCACTGAAAAATATGTTTCAATAGTATACTAAGTAAATATTAAAAAATTGATATTAAAATAGGGATACCATGGAAACATATTTCTTGAAATACAGCATCGAAAAATCGATCTAGGAAATTATTGAATTGAAAGAAATATTTCTTGAATTTTTTATTATTTGTTTTAATTACTCATACCAGTTTAATTTACCAGTTAATAAGTGTAGCAAAATTTGCAATGAATATTGATTTTGCAAATAACTGAAATTTTTAGATGTCGATGAACATTCTAGTCACGCTACGCTGAGTTAGAAAAAGGCCTGGAGCAGAATGAAAAACGCACAACTTTCTAACTTTTTAAAACAGAAAATTGGATTTGATATGAATGACCAAACAGTGATGCTTTAAAATTTCAAAAAATTGAAACAAAATGTAAAGTATGAGAATGATTAAATTTTTATGAAAAGAAATTTGCATGGAAAATGAATAAAACTGAAAATATAATCCATTGATAGAAACAAGTAGGTATCCAAGTAAGCAAGAAAACCATACGAACTGCTAAGAATCACCTGGAAACTCAATATGCCTTCAACATAACTTCTTTCTAACTTACCTGAAGTCGAAATAATTACTGATTCTACAATTTGACATTATTCATTTATCAAAGAAAACTATAATTTATAGAGAAAATATCTGATAGGAATGTATGTTAATGTTAGCTAATTTTAACAGAATATAATAAAATCTGATGCTATTAAAAAAATAACTAAATATAAGTGACATATTTTCGAATTCCAGACTAATTTTAGAAAACTGAGAGTGATTTTTCAACTTTCAAAATACTTATCAAATTCGAATACTACTTCTTTCCCGAAATATAGGAGAGATAAAAAGCTGAAGTATTATGCATATTTGTGCAGAAATAAAGGATAAATACCACAAATGCATGTATCTATCTATTAGAGAATTCAGTAATATCCTATTGAGAAAACTAATTTCTGGAATATGTAATAGATTGAAAGTGTCCATTAGAACCGGAAGCATATATAAAATAATTGAGAATTAACTTATCTTTGGCGAAATTTTCATTTGTTAATTTATCATAGGTATCTATTAAAGGTAAGTATAAATTAGGTCTGGTAATACAGCGAACATTTCTCATTTTATTTGTAATAATTGAAAATTAATTTTCATTATAATTTGAATGACGGAAGTTCCATCTGATGCATTACTTCAATGCCATATGTTTCGAATTTAAATAATAGACATTTCTCATATGGGGAACTCTTCATTACTTTGCTTTTACTTATTTTTTCATAAGAAATGCGAAGACAAGATTTATGGAAAAAATTACAACTAACATTCGCTATTGCACCTTTTCGAAATGGACAGTATTATTCAAGACTATTTTTTGAAAATCTTCACTTCTGCGATGATGTCGCTAGATACTGCCAATCAGGATTATTCCAATTATTACATATTTAGAACTAAACTTGGATTCTGGACAAAAAAATTTTGTATAAAATAGCTCAAATATTGATTTTTCTCATTTATTCTTGTAAATTCTGTAAAAAATCTGAATCAATAAATACAACAACTCTTTTCACCGGATTATTGTTATTTACATATGTCTCATTTTAACTTCCCATGTTACTTTATTCCCATGATGAAAACAAATTTTCCAGAATTTTTCAGAAATGTAGGGTGTTATTTTCTGCATGAAACATAAAATAACATCAATAATATCTCAAAGTACAATAATAACTTCTGGATTCGAAACTTTCATCCAAAAAATTCTTCTGTTAGAATTTCTGACAAAAGACTGGGGTGACTGAATTTATCGTTTTCTAGAACCTAGAGAAAAATGAATTATTTCCTCAGATATTTCCTAACACAAAGCAGTCATCAAAAATAAAAAGAAAATTTTCCAGAATCAGGAAAAATATCACAGCAAAAAAGAGACAAGTTTAACATCAAAATAAGTTAATATCACTAAAAGTTTTATAAAAACAAGTGGCTTTTATAGAGCTTGTTAGAGTTTTAATTGACATAGACCAAGTGTGGAGTCCAGTCTTGAGTAAAGTCACTAGTTCAATAATATGCCTTCATTAGTATCATAATGGAAGCATATATCAAATGCTGGTCTTACTACAACGATATTGCCAGTTTATTACTATGATCGTAGAATTTCTTTCAAAAAATTTCAGTTGTTTTGGTCACTGTTCTTGGTTGCAGTAATATTTTTCTTATGATCTCAAATGTTTTCAAGTTTCAAATTTTTGGTGAACATTATTATGCATATAGCACACTGCTTTGCTCCAAGATGAAATCTGTCGTTTCAGTATTTTTATCAATAGAATAACAAACAAATCTATTTTAAAAACAAATTATAATTTGTAAATGGTTAAAATATAAATGATCATAACAAAAAACTTTAAACAACAATGTTTCACTAAAAAAGAAAGATTGAGCGATTAATTAGATAAAGAAATTAATCTTAGTTATAAAGAATAGATTAAGGATCGAAGAGTGTCACTCTCAAGGAGTGTTTAGTCGAACTTCTATCAATATACATAAAGTACTGATTTCGAAATCAAAAAACAACTCCAAAACTATTCGAAAAACATTTTCACAAAAGAGAAATCAACAAATAAAATATTATGCGAATGATATGGGGATCAAAAAAGAAAACCACTAAAAAGTCTTTGTGACATTATATTTACAATAACTGAAAGTTCAAGAATCATGTACATGTAACCTGAAATAATTTTATAAAAAATAATTGAAAGGAACCATAGCTTTAAGGAAAGCATGTTACAATGAAAATGATATTTGAAAAGATAAAAATAAGCCAGTAAAAAACTAACTGTTTAAATGCATTTCGTCAATGAAATTTCCAGATATAAATTCCGAAAAATTTATTTTACAAAGAAAGCAAAAAAGTTGCGTATCTGTTCTGTAACATAAAGTACTAACTGAATATAAAAAGCTGTCGCGAAGTATATTTCTACAAATTTAATAATTTTTAAATATACTGTTCACATGGAAAAATCTTTAACACAAAATAAAAAATAATATTTGCGGAAGCAGATGTCTATTTTAGTACCCTGTTCGAAATTCTCATCTTCAACGTAAGCAATGAAAACTAGAAAATAAGTAAAAAAGTTTTTTTTTTTTTAATTAAAAATAGTGATCAGAAAAACTATTAATTGTCAATAAGGAATTCAAAAGGTTGATTCATCGCAATTTGAAAATTTTGCCGACTGGATGACAAGCCTTGTGGCATTTCTTCCAAACGATTCGTTGCCACCATTTCAAAAGATGGACTTGCAGCTAAGATACTGATGTTTTTTTCTGGATATTGTCGTGAATTTTTTCCTCTTTAAAGAAAAGATTAATGTTAGTGAAAAGTAAGGGCTTAAGATTTTAGTAGAATCGCTGAAATGCATGGATAATTAATTTTTATTTTTATTGTTAATATCGCAAATAGTTGATGACAGAGTAATATATAGAATAGAAAATTAGAAAGTAGAAGTTTATGAAATAAAAATTATACAGCTGAGGATTACCAAATCGAAGAATTATGATCGAAAATACAGCAGTTTACAGCAGCTACTAGCTTCAATTACAACCGTCGAAATTTATCGAAGTCGAGTTTACCACTGTTACTAGATAAAACCAATTTTTAGAATAAATCCTTCTATTCCAGATAAGTGGGTGTGGCCTATAGAATACAAAAAGAGAATTACACAGCTTTAAGAGATTGGTATGAGAAAGGATATAATTTCTGTAATACTTGGCATATCGGATGTGAAAAAACTTTTATGTTACATGATTAGCATACAGGATGTGAATTTTACAGGTTGCATGATTAACATATAGAGTGTATTCTTACATATAACAGTAGCATACAAGATATTACATGTGAATTGGATAACGATTCAAATGATTTTTTTGTAGTGTAAGTATGTTGCGATAGAAAAATTATTTCGGGTTTTCCGACAGATATTGATCGGAAATGTAATCAAATGAACAGCCGATGATATATGGGTCCGGTGGTAAAATTGGTGCCGGTAGTAAAATAAATATTTTGAAAATTGAAAGATCATTCTCAGTTTTCTAAAATTGATCTGGAATTCTATCGCTTATATTTATTTATTTTTAATAATATCAGATTTATTATATTCTGTTAAAATTAGCTAACATTAACACATATTCCTGTTGAATAATTCTGATATTTTCGAATTCAAGTCCTGATCTTTCAGTGGGAATAGTTCTAGCAGTACTGTATAACAGATGAATGCATTATCAGATAACCATTCTCTTCTCATGCTAGGATTAATCATAGTAAGATAATGAATAATAACACATAATATTTGATTATTGGTATGAAAATTTGTCTTTAATACATCCTAAACTACATTTCGATTCCAGTATTTTTCTAGTTTTTCTTTGTTATTTTCAAATGTTAAACGACAAGGTAAACCGAACTTGTTTACTTCATATATTGCTATTATTCTTTTGTGAAAAAATTTTCGGTAATTTATTTCACAAATATATAATGAAATTGAAAGGTAGTTTATTATACAAATGCAAATAATAAGTATATATAAACCAACGAGAAAGGAATAAAATAATCATTGTGGCATTTCAAATGTATGAAAGGAAAAAATGAAATGGATGAATTAATAGAAATTGATAGAATAAATATACAACCATACATTCATTGGACTGCTAAAAGATTAAAAAGATTTTGATTGAAAAAAATAAATAAATAAATAAATTTGTACATCATTTCACCGCTCCTGATACATATTATCAATTTATCAATAAAACCATTAAACTAAAAAAGATGAAAAAATTGAAATAAATTCGTCACAGCTTAATTAATTCCTGAAGATTAATTATCGAATCAAAATTAATTTTGGAAATGGCGTCAAAATATCTCTATGGAGGAAAAGACAATTCATTTAATTAGTGCCACTTTTCAAAACAACTGGAAAAAACTAAAAGTCATCGATAATATGATATTTTTTGAATGAACTGAAATTTCTCAATCTTTAATATTTCACAATAGTAAAATTTTAATTTGAGGGACAATTTTCGCGAGAAAGTATAAAATTCATCATAAAAAAAAAAAAAAAAAAAACAGAATTGATGTGTTTTTATTTTGATTTTCTAATTTGGAAAAATCCATTTCATATTAAATGGTTTACTGCTGTTGGCATTTACCAAACATTCAATAGTTTTACTGTATTATATATTATTTACTGTATTATTTACTACTATTTTCATTCTGATAGGATTTTATAAATTTATTATTACTTGTACTTGGTATATATTGTGTGTGATTGTTAACAATTTATCATTCATGATATCACAGTCGGCCTGAAAGATTTTTTATTGTAATAAATAATGAGAAATATGATATGATATAGATTTACCTGTTCGATGCATAAATTTGTTTTAATAATTTTTTCATTCTGAAGGGATTTTGCTGCATCTCCTTCTAATTTGTAAAAAACTAGACCACCACAAAATGAATATACTATTATAAATAGCAACAATGAACAATGCAATAAATGTCGTCGAAAATGCTGCAAATATAATTTTAAGCTATCAAAATGATAAGTGTAAAAAATTTTGTACGGAGTGAAGATTACTATAATCGCTTTAATTCTTCCATTTTTAACTGCTTTTTAAAATTTGAATTTTGCTACCTTAACTATAAAATTCAAATTCATTAAATAAAGTTTTTTTTTTCTAAACTCATCTAACTGAATCGAAAAACAATTAGGATTAGTTGCTGTTCGAGCTACATCTAATTATGTTCGAATTAAAATTAGGGATAGCAATCTATGGCGCTTGGATAAATTTGCTATTCAGTAAATAAAATTTTTGCAATTTATAACTTGATAAATATAATTATCAAATAAATCATTCCAAATTAAATTATAATGATCAATCATTTTAAAGAATTATTTTATGCCTCTAAACAAACATTTTTATCAAGTCGAGATTCACTTTATGCATTTTATCTTATTTAATTTCGAAAGTTGGGATAATCTGCGGCGATTAAAATATCGAGTGATTCAATCAGCTACTCGATTGCCGCCATTAAAACCGCTTTTTTTTTCCTAATCTCTGATTTTTATATTGCTTTGTTTATTAATTAGATTAATTTAGAATAATAATTCATTTTATTACAATTAGCCATTCAAAAAAAAAGAAAAAGAAAAAAAAGGAATGCATTAAACAAAATATTTTCTGATAAATTATCTTTTCCGTCCGGTTGATGTCATTTTAGTATCGTATACCTACTTTTACAATTTTACTCGAAGTTGTGGTGCCCAATTCGACACCCAAAATTTACAAAGTACGGAATATTGCGTCGAATTCAATTGAATGGTCACTGCTTCTGCAGCTTTCCAGAAATTTCGTTTCCGAGCTTTCTAATGTAGGAAGCAATTCCGGTCATAGGATTGTTAAGACTGGATTTTAAATAAACCAAATTTTCAAATTCTTAAATTAAACTATTACATATATTTATTTTAGTGATCAGGTGCTATTTAAAAACTGTTTTGTTCAAAACCTTTTTTGAAGAAGTTTTCCAATAGCAGAAAATACAAATTTTTGTTCCTTAAAAATTTGATATGTTCAATTGGAATATCAAAAAAATAATCGATTGTATTATCAAATGAGTGGTAACATAAATACAGAAGATGTAAGTTTGGATATATTATCATGAACATAGCAACAATGAGTATTCAACGATTGTTAATAGTTCGGATTCGAACATTTAAAATCGATAGAAGTTTGTGGATATTCAAAATGAAGGAATAAATTATGTTCGAAATATCCGATAAGTGCAGTACAGATAAAAATGAAAATTCATCATTTCATATTTAAAAATGGTCAAAAATCTTAAAATGAATAGATTAAAAAAACCTAAAAAAAAAGTTATTCCATCAATTATATTTTATTTACATTTATTACTTTTGAATCATGCGAAAGTTGAAAAATTATTCGGATGAAATACTGAAACGTATTGAAAGTTGCTGGAAGGACAAAAAATATTTACTCTAAATGAAAGCATTTCGCTCGAACTTCTGAAATTCCGGAAATCTCGCCTGAAACTTCCTTATTTAAAAAATAATTGAAGTTTCGGTTCGAATTCTTAGAATATTTACTCGAAATTTAACCTCAAAAACTTAAAAATATTTCATGTCCTTGATTTTTCTTGTATGTAATTAAAGCTTGAGATATGGATTTGCATACGGGGGTGTTAAATTGAAGTTTTAAAACTTCGAAAAGGCGCCTTTCCATTCATTTTTTTTGTTTTTGTTTCTGAAGGTGAGGTTGGTAAATTTGTGTGGTTAGAGATTGTAGGATACCGTGAGATAACATTGCACTGTTAGAGATTGAAAAAATTGCGAGAAAGTACTGTTTTGAAAATAAGAAAAGGTGTGTTATAGTAATAATAAAATTTCGATGAATATATTAGTATTGGATTTAAAAATTCATAGAGTGATCAAAGAATTGAATTGTTAGATAATTACTCATCCAATTATAATTAGATAGTAAAGTTTTAATTCTTTTTAAAAAATTAAAACTTAAAACTTTTCTTTTTAAGAAAGCTTGAGTAAATTATGCAGTTAAACGGAAACAGTTAATGTGTCAATAAACTGTTATTTATACAAGTTAAATACTATCTATTGTATTTTTATGCTATCGATGTAAATCTTATGTGATCGCCTAACAGCAATAACATAAAACCCATACTGTGAAAAGACATAAATCTGAGCGTATTGATAAACGACGTAAATCTCTTTCAGAGTTCCAATATACCCGATTTCTCTTTTTTTCATGTATGCAACGAAGTTACTGCAATGAATCGTCTACAGCGTGTATGATTTCTGTCGTTTTATTTTCTGTTAAAACTGCAGTTATATTTTCTATCTTTTGAGTGAGCTATGATGTCATCTCATGAAATGAGATTTCATGATCTTATTTTATAAATGCCTCACAGCATAATTTTAGGCACAGAAAAATTTGCTGTATACTATCCATGTTCAAATTTTAAAAATGGTTTATGGTCACATTGTAGGAATATGACGATCTGGAAGAAATTGGGCGAGGTGGATTTGGAGTCGTTTATCGTGCTCGATGTATTGCTAAAGGAAAAAAATGGAGCGGGAAAAATGTTGCAATTAAAAAGGCAAGAAATTTATTTCAGCTTCATTTAAAATATATAATATTGTGATTGTTTCAGATTGATATCACCAAGAAAACAGCATTTCGAATAGGATTAGAGTTAGAAGCTTTATCTAAGCTTGTTCATGTCAATATCGTAAAATTTTATGACCAATTTCAAGAAGATGGTGCACAGTATATCATCATGGAGTACTGCAAACATCGGTCACTACGGGATTATGTTAAGCAGAATGGAAGATTAGCTAATTTTTCTGGTAAAATCTGCTTTTTCCTTTCCAAATATTAAGACAGTGTAGTTTATTCATAAAAATTTCAAGCAATTTGAAAAGTATTAATGCATATCATAAAACAGTTTTAATTAATCATGATTTATGTTTCATCGTAATTTTTGGCATGAAAAATGAAATTTATTATCCTTACGAATTTATTGTACTTACACTATACTATTTAATATAACATTTATGTAGCGGCATACATTCTCCGACAATTAATAAGAGCAGTGAAGCATATACATGAACATGATATGATGCATCGTGATCTATCCGCTGGAAATATTCTTATTTCATCGATCAGGGAAGATAAATTATATGTTGTAAGTTTCGGGAACTAAGATTTGATTTTTGCCATATTTACTCAACATAGTGACTGAAAATATTTGTAATTGTGGAATGAATACAGATTTAATGATTTTAGATCATTCCACTGGATCCATTTATTGTTAACGAAATTTTCTTTCTTTCAAGCTTTCTATCATATTTGCTCATTTTTTAGCCACTTAACATTATAAAAGTTATAGAAACTTGCTGATTTTGGCCTTGTGACGAAATTTCGTGAAGGTGATATTGCTAGAACAATGCTTGGCACTCCCGGATACATTGCACCGTAAGTGAATCATTTTTTTTTCCTTTTTTTTTCTTTTTTTTCAAATATATCATTTGTAGATTGATTTTAAAATTTTCAAATTTTGGTTAAAAAATGATGAGCTTTTATGAACAGTTATTATATTGTCGAGACGTTGCTTTTTAAATAAAAGATGGAAGTTTCCCGACAATACTGACGTTAAAATTGACATTGAAATAAAGATACAAAGGGCATGTAAAATAAAATAATAACTCTTGATATTGGATCGGATCTTGGCCGATTGGAATGAATCATATTTATTTTATATGAAATTATAGACAGGTATATAATCGACATTATAATCAAAAAGCAGATGTTTATTCCTTGGGTGGAATATTATATCTAATGTTAACTGGAAATGATCCGCCGCGAGATCGTGAAGTGAATCCTTTCGAGAAAAAAGTAATTTCCTTGGAGGGTGCTACTCTCATTCAGAGTATGATGGAACCAAATGAAGAAAGACGTATTTCACTTGGAGGTAACTTTTTTCTTTTTTCGAGAGTTGCAGTATGTTTTGAATTTCATAGCTAGTATCAGAATATCAAATATATTGAGTTTGAGAAATTGTTTTATGATTTTTCATTTCATTTCTATTTCCATTGTTATTTTCATGTCAATCATATTACGACACATTTATGCCAATTAAGATGCATAATGCATAATTGGTGCGTAGTTGCTTAATGCATAGTTCATTTCGTTTAAGATATATTAATGAGTGACTTCATGAGAAAAGTTGATGGAACTAGTCTTCCGATAAGTCGATCTCGAGAAACATCAAGAGATCGTGATTGTCAAACTGCAGTAAGTGGTATCTACATTTTTTGATTTCAATAACAATCTTTCTCCATACTATATACAAAATCGCTTGATGAGTGATTGAGAATAATCGGCTACATCTTTATATTAAAATATTAGAAATCATCTTTTGCATATCTAATAACAGATAGGATATTTAATTAGGACTTGTATGTAGGAACTTTTTATATTATTTTCAGCATATTTCACCGGCAGTTGTTCGAGCACATTCAGCAAGACCAACGGCTAGTGGATGTAAACGCATAATTAAAGATTCTGCATTTGAAAGTGGTGAAAGTACTCATCTTGTTCGTTATCTTTATTTTTGCTATTATATTACGTTATAAACTTTTTCTTTTCGTTGCTTTTTGCCATTTTTTATTATTTCTATTACAAATTTACCTTATTAATTCAGTCCATACCTTAAAATGGAATTCAGAGTCATTTACATTCATATTTCCTGATTATCATAATGTAACCTCTAAAAAAATTTTTTTAAAGTATTATCGACGACCATCTTTGGATTATTATTGTAACGAATCAGCTGGCATAAATTGTCATAATGCTTATTTGAAGAATCAATGTGTTCATTGTGGCAAGTGTCAGTCATTGGAAAGGAGGTGTGAGAGGTAAAAAATGAAATTCAACAACTCCGTGAAATGCTATAAAAGTGTTAATTTGTTATATATGTTTCTTAGATTTTCGCTATACGTGTTTCGTATATCTGTTGTTTTTAAAAATTTTCATCTTTAAATTTTTTAGAAGTAAATCGAGTGATATACGACGTATAGAACAAAGAACTACGCCTATTGAACCAGTTGGTGCCAATCTAAAGCAGATAAAGGGAAGTTCTGGTGATTCGAGTAAAACAACTGCTGCACTTACATGGCCAATTAACGTGTTACGTTTGGCGCCTTCTGAAACTATACGAAAAGCTGGAAGGGTAAATTGAAACTAATATATTCTAATTTTCGGAATGATTCCCTTCCATTTTTTACGTAATGTCTATTTAAATTTCTTTATATGATTCTTTTCATTTTAGTGAAATGAAATGTTTTAACTGTTATAGATTTTATATTTAATATTTCTTATTCTGTTAGCTTTGCATTTATATGCCATCATGCTGATGTTTATTAGATTTTTAAATGATCATTAAAAAATATCTCAGAAGCACATCGTGCGCATCAAATAGTATATGTGGAAAATACTATGGATTTATGTCCATAATTGTCAAATGCATTACACATATACTTTATTAGCTTTTGGCATCGTTTTTGTTATAAAGTGAATATCTCATTCGAGTGCGAAAAATTTTTGTGACAGTGAGTTTTAAATTTTAATTTTTTGAATATTACGAATGAAATTTAATTGAAGTTGTATATAAAATCATTGCAGTTTACGTTTCAAAAAAATGGAACAATCATTTACGAAACGTTTATTCGGCATCGAAGCCAATCATTCAATCGAAATGGCGTTATAAATGATGAGATGTTGGTAAAATGGATTGCCACTGTTAAGAAAACAACGAATGGAGCACAAGATTTTTCTGTTTTCTGCCAACCAGATAATTATGTTGCAAATAAAAAAATACCATCTCTTCCGGATGATTCTCGTAATTATTGCAGGTATAATGAAAATTCTATTGCTGACCAATTAAAATTATTTAATTTTCTGAACATATGTATATATACATAAATATAAATGTGCTTGTATTGTACCATCTTGTCTGGTTTTCCAGTTTTTATTTTGCAGTTTAAAACAACTGCAAAACACGGTAGATAAAGTGGATGAAATTGCTGTGGAATTATACAGGAGGATTCTAGATGAGGTTAGTGCAGTAGGGGCGCGAGTTGTCAAAATTATTTTCAAACCATCATCTAATAGCGTTGCTCGGCTGATGGAAAATGGTGATTTCCGCGTCAAATTTCAAGATGGTATATCTTCAAAATACATTTTTTCTTCAAGTAGGATTAAAAACACTTTCAAATTTTGTTTATCGGTTATATTTTCTGTAAGACTGTACTGTAATCCACGTCTTTACATGTATAAATAAATACATAAAAAGAGATGCATGGTTTACCTCAATATTTTGATGATATATATATATATAAGAGAAGATCAAGAATTCAAGGATTGTGAATATCTCATATATTTCAAGTACATTTATATAGCTGAACAAACAGTAATGTGCTGGTATTGTTATGCTAAATCTACTCTTTTCTGATATAGCTTTCGCAATAATTACTCCATGTTAAAATTTATATCCTAGTAGCACTTCAATTGTGAAGAAGATTCGAAGAAATATACATTTATTTAAAAACGAATTTCAGGTTTCATTTATTAAAAAAATTTTGTTTATATTATTATGAGTTAGATATTGTTATTTGGAGATCATTTTTGAATTAGAGGATTTATGAAATCATGAGAAGCATATAGAACATGAAGTTAGATAGATAAAGTGGTTTTTTTTTTACTCAAAGATTTTCTTAGTTATTTGAAAATAAAATATCGAATTTTTAAGCATTTGTTTTCTGCAGGACGTCTGGCTATATTAAAAAAAAGCGCTGACTCGATTGTTATTACAAATAATAAGACACCTGCATCTTTATCAAATGGTAAGATTTTTCACTATATGAAACAAATTTTATACATGAATTAGAATCTCGATGGTATTGATAAAGTAAATTTATATATTCTTTCATTTAAACCTTCAAAGTCGCTAAATTTACAGTATCTTGCTATCAATATCATCGAGATGCTGATTCATTTTGAACATAATTGTCGCAAAACTTCCTCTTAAAAGAGTATTTCCCAATCTAATTGATCATTTCTGATGGCTATAATTTTGTTCCGTTTTGATTTTCCTCGACCATAGTGATGTGCCTGCATTTTTTTCTGAAATCTATTTGCTACTGTTTAATAACAAATAATAAGATCTGAGTTTCAAACATATATGCAAGAGCTTTATGATGTATGTTCCATGCATTGAGAATGTTTTTTTATGTAGCAGTGGGGTATCACCCACCAAAAGAATGTCAACTTAAAAAATTTGATTTATTCATGTCATATAAATCAAAATTCATTCTTTGATTTGCAGACGAAAGATGCATGTTTGAATATGCTCATAAAGATGCGCTTTTGGTGGAGACATTTTTGGAGAATGCGCCGTTGAAGAGTGTGAAATCATTTCCATTTCATTTCTCAAACAACAGGTTTGTATTTTTCCATTTCTTCTACTCTTTGAATATTTAAATGAAATTTTGGTTTGATTAAAAGATCATTTCAGTCAATTCATTGCAAATGAAGCGATTGAAACAATAAAAGAAAAAAATCTGTTAGAGCAGCAAACGAATCATATGATCTCGGAAGGACTTGGCACTCCTGTTCAGCAGTTAACAGGCAAAAAATGTCAATCCATGGATTATGTGCCGAGGCAGTCTCGTGCACCACTTCGCACTCGCAATATTTCATTGGTATCTAGTATAAATTCTTTTTTTTGAAAGTAATTTTCTTTTAATTACTTCGTTCTTGGATTTTTTTTCATTTTGCATGATATTTATAAAAAGAAATTTGATTTTTTTTTAGTTTTCCTAAAGAATAATAGTAATCTTCCTTCGTGATTTTTCAGGATATTCTATATATATAGCATTGGATGGAAAATCATGCAGTAGTTTCACTTGATATACCGTTTTTAAAAATCTAGAAATAAGAAAGATCTTTCTTGATTTTTTTTTTCGATTCATTGCACTAGTTCTAACTTATCTTAGGGATTGGCGAAAAAAAATTGGAAGCGTATTTTTTAATTTCGTAACTTGTTTTAGAATTCAAATAATGACGTCGAAATCATTCGAAAAACCAGAAAAGCAAATTGTTCATCACCCGAAAATCTGCAGTTGGTATGTCCTTCCATTCCTACCATGCTTGACCTTTTTTTTTGAGATTTTAATTCTGTACTTTGAAATCTACATATATTTAATATTTAGACTTGGCGCCAACCTCGAATGCTTTCCGATGGAGAATACATCTTGGGCTATCAAAAAAAAGATGTAAGTTTATCACGCTATCAATTAGTTTTCGTGAAGTACAGTATTAAATAAAAAAAAATATTTGTCAGAGATTCATGTGAAAAATGAATTCTTTAACAATAAGAATATTTAATGCTTAATATTTGTATTTTCATTTAGGGAATACAAATTCCAACGCGAATCATTTTAAACGACCCAAAAATTGCGCTCGAATTGCGAATATCCTGTAATGATCCAAAAGTTTTTGTTTTCAAAGAAGATGGTCGTGAACAGAGGTTATCATTTGATCATTTGATGAATCTGAAATTTTTTGTAAAATTCGGAAAATGTTCAGTGTTCATTTAATACTCCGCATAATTTGTTACTGTTGGAGAGGGTTTTTTTTTTAATTCCTTTTTTTTTTTGATATTATATTGACGGCATTTAATTGAATCGTATCCATCTTCTACCTTATCAAGTGCTAATTGTTCAATTTTGGGGAAAAAAATATGTAAAAATTATAAAAATAGAAGTTTGAAATCGATGAGATTTCGTAATTTAAGGTTTCGCTTTAATGGTATCGATTACGCCTGTGTTCCAGCAGCAGCTCATGATCTTCTTTTTACACTATATCAGAAGCGACAGAAAGCATCATTAAATTATGGTTGAAAATATAGATTTTCTTGCTTACTGATCTTTGACTTATTGATTGTCTGATTTTTTTTTTCAGAACTGCTCGAAACTTGATCTTGCATGATTCCTGTATAGAAAGACCTTATTATTCCTATGCTACATAATGTTGTGTTTTTGACTTGGAGTTTTTCAACTTAATTATTATATTCTGACATAATTTTATTACTTTCTAATATGCTTAACAAATATTGATATTTCTGATTTTTTTTAACTAATTGTTAATTCATTATTTAGTATGAGCTTCAGACCTCACTTTTACTGTATCTTTTTTTAAGTTTTCAAAAATATTCAAAATTTCTAGCCGTAATTCACGTGGATACGAGATAAAAGGAGGAAGAAGCATAAACATAAAAAATCTCATAAAAGTCAGTTATTGTAATTTTTGTATAGCTATAATCTCATGGTTTGTTTATTTCTTTAATTGATTTTCGTTTTTTGTGTGGAAAAACTATACAAATAAATTGTTGTACAATTTTTTTTTCTTTGTTGATGCAAGTTTTTAAATTGTGCGAACAACGAAAATTGTACGAAGGATTTTTAGTTTGTATGATTACTCTTATGAAATGATGGTATAATTTCTGAATAGGATAGGAAAAACAAGGGATAAGTATTCATAGGGCAAGTTTAGGTCTCGATATAAAAATTTACTAATGCTTTAGATTAATTGGTCATCTCTTAATTCTCTAGTCAATTAGAAAAGTTTAGATGTTAGAGACAGCCTGTATTTTCAATTGATCAGTAGAGATAAAATGAAATGAGAAGAGTGAGAAATGGATAAACAGCTACTTCAAGCATACTGATCTTACAGTATGGAGTTTAGCAAGCTTGAAACCCTGCCAGGAAAGATGCTGGATTATGGTTACAAAGAGTTCTTTGAAAGAATCTTTTGATGTCAAAATATTTCATTTAATTATTGTTTAGTTTAAACTAATTTAATGAGAATTGATTAGTGTTAATCTTTTGAACTAGAAAATAAAGGTGTGCAGTATACAAGAAATTTAATTAAAAAAGGTTTGGAAAATTTAACTGATAAAGAAAAAAAATAGTTATTTTATTTTGTAGCATAGTAATACATAACAAAAAGCAAATGCGAACATCATATTTTTTCAATTTTTACCGGATAAGAATCGAGCAATTCTCTTTCCTATAGCATCAAAAATTCTAGTGATTTTCGTCAAAATTTTCATCATTTTATTGACAACAATAAAAGATTATCGTGTATTATTTATGCACGTAGTAATCTTTTGGATTACGTGCAATCTTCTAGATTACGTGCATAAAAGTAATCCGAGCATGAATGATATAAAGGAACTAAAGGTGATGGATAGATGCGCGGGGGAAGAGACCATAATCGGTGTATCGTCGTTTACTCCCTCCCCTTCCCCCCCCCCCATAGTTATTTCTTCTTATTTGCTTTGGAATTTTTGGGTGTTAGCTTCGTTTTTCTTTTTTTTTTTTTTTTATGACAATAATAATCTTCTTTATTTTCAGATTGTTACAATTATTATTCATTTTAATTACTATAATCATTATAAAATATTATTATTACTTGTTATTAATAATTGTTTTATAATTTGTTGTTATTATTATTATTAATCAATATTATTATTATCAATTGTTATTATTACTAATTATTGTCATTATTAAACATTATTACTATTAATTATTATTATTATTAACTGTTATTATTACTATTTATTATTAGTACAAATTATAGTAATTGGTAATAGTTATTAAAAAAAAAATTATTATTATTATTGATTATTAGTAATAATAAATACTATTAGTTACTGTTATTATTATCATTATTAATTAATTATTGCTATTATTTATCATTATTATTGCTTCATTATTATTATGAATTAACTATTATTATTAATTATTAGTTATTATTAATAATTGTTGCTATTAATTATTATTATTAATAATTATTACTAATTATTAATACTAATTACTGTTGCTAATTATTATTATTAACTTTTAATTATGATTGATGGTATTGGTGAATATTGTTGATTTCTTTACGATTCAAATTCCTTCTCTTAGATGGTGTTCGTCTTAGAGCTTATATGCAGTATGGCAGGGTTTGCAAGTTTGAAATTTATGTGCTGAAATATAGTATTAATGGGGTACGGTAGGAGTGAGTGGTTAGAGTATTTTGTTGCATAGGAAGGATGGCCTTTGCCGCGAAACATGTTTTGTTAAAAAAGAGTGTTTTACGATTCTATTAATATTATATATAAGAATTTTAGATACTTTATTAGGTAAAGTAATTTTAATACAGTATGTGAGATGTCGTCCAGTGTATGTGGACGCGACACACAGTAGATAACGATATATAGAAAGGCGAGAAAAGAAGGGAAGGGATGGGAGGGTTGAAGGCTTCGTGGCGCTGAGTTGATCGTCGTGAGGTTAACTGTAACTGATGCTTTTGGATTGTTGGCTGTTGCTTATATTCTGTTCTTGTCTATGCCCTGGCGCTTTCTGGGTGTCATTAACTAAAGACAGAATCACATCCATCAAATCGGGCGCCAATTTTGATGATTGCATCATTTCTTGTCGTTGATGTGATTTGGTTTTTAGACTGGATAATTAAATTCCTCATTGGTGGTCATTATTCCATCTGCAAGAAAAAATTTAAGACAAAACTAATTGAATTTAAACAATATGAGCTATATAAATAATCGAAATTACATTTTGACTTTAGTCCTTACAGCGTTATAATTAATTACCCAATTTCTTAACAGTTTTAACTAATATTACATTTACTTCGTACGAAATAAAATGAGTAAGGAAAAGATAGAATTATTTTAATTACATTAATTAATCATTTTTATTCGCTTATTCCGATAGCCTTAATTAAAAATAATTATTTTAAATTATCTGATTATGTACTTTCTGAATTTCAAAAAATTATTTTTTTTTTCAAGAAAATCAAAAAATTATCAAGTACTTCCTCAATTTCCAGTATATATTTTTGCTATTTCTTTGTATTGATACCTGAATTAGTTTCCCTAAAATGATTCGTATTGATATTAAATATTCGGGTATTGTGTGAAACGAATTTTATTTTTAAATTGCAGACTAATTATGGCATTTTTGTACTATGCGATCAAAACTATATTCGAATGTGGGCGAGCACTACGAACGTTGGCAGGTTTGTTAAAGTTTCTCGGGGCTATCTTCTGCGGAAATCTTTTATTTCAACGAATAAGCAGTCGAAATGCGAAAGGTACAGTTTCTTTTTTTTTAATTTGTTTTGCAGAGAATCTATTAATTTATCAATTGGGAATTCTGCGGAAAGATCTTAGCTTCGTGTTGAGAAGATTATAAAATTTTTCCGAGCATTTGTCGGGATGAGTAATAGCATGTTTCAAAATGAAGTATCTGTATATTTCTTTTAACAGAAGAATACATGATGGATGATTTTCAGCGTAGCGACTACTTTGAGGATGAATGGCGGACCTCCTAAGAAAATGAGAGCGACAACGACGGTTACTTTCCCCATTGGCTCTCAAAGAGGATGAAGTAGTAAATATGGTTTTTTTTTGAATTGTTTTTTTGTAATACTTTTTTTTGAATTGTTTTGTTTTTGATACTTTATTACACAGAATAAGTAATATTGGAGCGCGATCAATGTAAAATAAAATGAAATGTAAAAGGGAGTCTTAGAGATATTGTTGTGAAGCAAAAAAAAAAAAAAAGGGATTTCGGGAAGATGGTCGATCCAAAGCGAAGAATGTAACAATGAAAAAAGATGAAATTGGTGGATATTTATATAGTCATCGAAGATACGATCAATGGCGCTAGACAGTTTACATTGAGGATATAGAAAAATGCGTAAACCTTTGTCGGCACCGGATAGTTTATAAAGATACACAAGCTTGTTGGAGTCAGATAAGTTACATAAAGATTCAGCGCCAGATAATTTACACAAAAATGCGCAGGTCTTTTTTGGCACCAGATAGTTTACATAAAAATGTACGAGATTGATTACATATGAACTTTTATCTTTTTTGCAAATTAATTTCGGATTTCCGACAAATTTAATTCGATTACCAATACGATTCAATTCGCTCGAAAAAAAATTCATTAGGATTCACGGTGAAAATAAAATTTACCAGTATCAATTATATAAGCCGTGAAGAAAATCGTGTGTTCAAATAAATATCTGCTATGGATATATAATTATCCAGATTTGAAATTTTTATATTCTAGGTCTAAAATAAAGCACTCACAAAGGACAAAAAAACAAAATCAAATGAATCAAAAAAACAAAAAATACAAAAACTACATCAAGACCACATCAAGAATAATTCAACTGTAAAATACCATGTAAGAACCAGTGAGAACATTACAATCATTTAAAACTGATTATTAACTGTTATCAAATTGTTAATTGTTGTCAAATTATTATTAATCTGTAGTTAAAAAGAAATAGTTAACTATAAAAAATTTATGCTTTTCTTTATAAGTGTGCATTTGTTTATAAGTTAAATTAACTTAACATTTTATGGCAAGTATCAAATTATAATACATATAAACTCAATACATGAAACGGATCACTGCAACATTTTGACACATTCTTATCAATAAATGATTTACAATTTTAAAAAATACAGACTATTTGAAGAATATTTTAATTAGAAAAAAATTTTTCACTTAATTGGGTTTCAGATTAGAACAAAAAAAAAAGAAAAAAAAAGTGAAATTTCCTTCCAAGTTACATAAATGTATATGTAACCGAGTCAAATGATATAATCTTTCATTTCTGCTTTATAATTCAATCAGTTTTAACTGAATATTTCGTAAATTTCACTAAATTTAGTACAAACAAGACAATTTTTTGTTTTTCGGACTACCTATTGTACATTATTTCTCTTTTTAAACTGTTATTAGGCCGAATGGAATAAAATTACCTGAACGACTAATTATTAGTGTTATGAGTCATCAACTTAGTGTGTTTTCCGAATCCTTTTTTTTACTAGAGCTTTTCTGAATAGAAGATACTGCTTTACGTGGATTCAATTGTTTAGATGACATTTGCGTAGTGGAATTCTTATCTCGTGACTGATCACTCTCACGTGGTTTCTTATTGTCTCGTGGTTGATCACTTTCACGTGGTTTCTTATTGTCTCGTGATTGATCACTCATACGTGGTTTTTTATTGTTTAGTTGTTGATTACTGTCAAGTGATTGATTACTGTCTCGTAGTTGATCATTTTCACGTGGTTTCTTATTGTCTCGTGATTGATCACCCTCATGTGATTGATTATTGCCATGTTGCTGACGTCGCCGACTCGTTAAATGTTCAAGTCGTTTCCATTCATCCTCATATACTTTAAAAAGATTTCGCGGATGATTAGCATGTAATTTCTTCTTCTCTTCGAACTTTCGTACTGCTGTAATTTCACTTTAAATAATTAGTTTAAAGTTATATAGAAAATTGAATAATTATTTGTGGAATATGTTAAATTAATTGATTATCAAGTTACGAAATTTAAATTTTAATGTATAAGAATTTAATTAATATTAATGATGAACTGATATAACTGCACAAAACATCAAATTAATGGAAAAAAAAACCCACATAAATTGTATAAGAAATGAGGATTAAAATCACCGCCAAATTCAAATAAATTGTTTTTTTTTTTTTTTAATTAACAATTAATTAATAGAATTAACAAACTTTTGAGATCTTTAGCATCAATATCTAATGTAAGTATCAATGGTCGATCTTCTATTGTTGCAATATGTGTCGTTGGTTCAATCGTTTCTTCATGAACTAATGCCATTACCTATTTAATAAATATTGTAATAAATATTTGAATGCAGAAAAAAAAATTTATTTTCAGGGGAAAAAACAAAAAATATTAACATACGGTAGGATTTATACAAAATTTATCAGCGATAAAGTGATAAGATGATAAAGGCTGTAGATAAATATTTTTACTTTCGTTTCTTCAAAATCGAACATTTCTGCAAATTCATCATCTTGAAAAACTTGAGTTACGACCATTTGTTCATTATAATGCTGCAATAATGTAAATGGTGTATTTTGTTTTTGTTTTTCTTTTGAATTTCCTAGAAATAATTAAGTGTAGTAAATTGAAATTATTTTTAAGGTTTAGTTACTTGAAGAATCGATAAAAGTCATTAATAAAAGATCAAGAAAACTTTTAGCATTGCTAACCTACTAAACTAAGCAGTTACTATATTTAAAGTAATAAAATGCGATATTATTAGTTAAAGATTGATAAGGATTTAGGAAAAATGGAATATAAATATTAAAATACTATCTGATAAAAACTTTCTTTTTCTTGAAAGATAGAAACTGACAAATTATCCTTTCTTGTAAAAGAAGCTGAATTTTGCAGAAATTTGCCAAAGATTTGACATTAAAATTTATATTCTAAAAACTGGAATCGCTAAATAAACTCAAAATTCAAATTTAAAATAAAAATAAATTCAAAGTTTAGTTTGAAATTTGCTTCGATATCTTTCCGGATTATAAAATCTAATCTATATTATGGTATCAGCGTGCAATATTTATTAATTAAAGTTTGTTTTGCATCTCAATTAATGAAAAAAAAAGAAAAAAAAGAAGGATAAAGTCACGCTTCGAAAAAATATTTCAAAAATAATTAAAACTATAATGATTACAGTATCAAGGTTTTGGGCTTCTGAAGATAACATCGAGATCGCATCTTCGGCAGCAAAACATGAATTCCTGACAAATAAATGATTATTATTAATATTGATAAAGTAAATGATTTAGTTTCACAAATATAGAAAAGTATAGATTTGAAACTTTTTACAAAAGAAAAATTTAAAAAAATTCGGCCATCCCATAAATTATATCTATCCTACACTATTATACATGAAATTTTTTGAATGCTTAATGTTGATTAAATAAATTTATGAAAACAAGTAACTCGCTGTCATTGTTATTAACAAATAAAACGGCAACAAACTATTTAAAAACTAAAAATTATACTGTTTCTATTTTCTTTTGATCAAAAAATTATATGAAAACAACAGTTGTTGAGAAATATCAAATGCAATCCTTTTCGATAAGTTGCATGAATATGTTATTCATACCCAAAAAATTTCAAGGATTATTCAAAATTAAAAAAAAAATAAAGAAAAAAAGAAAAGAATAGGATATGGGAGATTTGTTATTGTTGACATCACATTACTGAGTATCAAAATTTTTATTTCATTTCACTAACAAGAAAAAATATTGATTCATAAATTTCTAGCAATGTTTAATTTGATAAGATGAAGTACAAGAAAATGATTTTAACTAAGAATCAACCATTATCTTTTTAAAATTTAATTTTTTTCTTTTTTGGGTTATATGTCGCTTTGATTACAATGCGAAATCCTGTTGGGTTATTCAATTAGAATGATACAAAGAAAAATGCGAAATGTAAATCATAAAAAGAAAAAAATTTTTTTTCGGGAAAAATACCAAAAAAGAATTTTTTTTCATAATAATAATAGACGAAAGTGAGAAAAAATCTTTTAGTAAAGCATAATTCAACGTAGTTTAAATTATAAGAAGAAAATAAAGACATAGATGGCCTCAACAAAAAGGAATCAAAAAAAAATTAATTGTGAAAATATGTGCTAAAATGAAATACTGATATATGTATTGAAATAATAATCAAATAAGATTTAGCAAATTAAATTCAAATGTAGTGATAAGTAACATAATTTAAATATATTTATTCAGTTTAAGAAATCTCTTAATTTAATTTCAATAATTTTATTCTGAAATTATCAGATAAAATATTATACATACCGAATTTCTTCAAATTTTTTTCTTTTATCTTTCCGATTCTATGCATTTTATGTAAAAGAAATTTGAAATTGACAATCATAATTATCTTATTTCCCCTTAATAATTATAATTTTAAACTTACTTCATTTAGCTAATTCCTATGCTAATATTAAGCCAACAATATTAATCTTACCGAATTATTTATTCTATGCCGTAAAATAAATGATGCAAGCAGAATATTTTAAAAATGAAATGAAATAAATACATTTTGCAAGATTCTTTTCTTGGTGATGGAGGCAATAAATCTTCATTCGTAGCTGGTATTTTGCCTTCCTATAAATTACTGAAATACTGATTGGACAATATTGATTTTTTTCTTAGAAGCAACAATTTAATTTTCTTTCTATTAGGAAAAAAAATTTGATAAAAATTCAAACTAACATTTATATCAACAACTTTTTGGACAAGAGTGTCTAAATCAATTTTATCAATAACGGACGAATCTATACCACATTTTTCACCAACTGCATGTAATATTTCGCTTACTTTCAACCTTAAATTACTCGATGAATACGAATTGATCGATAATGATTATTATGATAAAATTTACCATATTAATGCTATTATGAACAAATAACTTCTGATTATAATTATAATATGGTACAGAGAATCGCATCTGAACTTATGTAATACCTGCATCATCATTCAATTTATCCGCTTGTTACTGCATCATTCGCACTTTTCATTTCCCCGCATACTGTATTATACAGTATCCACACAGTCATCATGCTTTATACTGTGTCATAATTCTTCCATAGGTATTTACATAATTAGATCTCTGTGGATGCTGTACCTGCATAATACCCATGTGAATATTTTACTTATACAATGCGTATGCAAATATGCAGACAATACGGAATCAAGCGAATAAATTGAATGATAATATATTTTTGCTAAACGAAGAATTTGTAATTGCTATAAATTATATGTTTTGTTGATGCCAATTCTTCCTCATCATCAATATCGAATGAATTACTTTTAGCATCAAAAAAAAAAATGGATTTATAAGACGAACATTTTACCACCGAACCAAATCTTTGTTGCGGCAACATTTTTAATCTTTTGGCCAAGATGTTGCACTTTTCTGGCATATTTTGAGCCATCATCTAAATGAATCAAATAAACATTTATTAATTTTACTCAATTCCATTCTTATAACAATCAAAAAAAAAAAATAAAATTGATCGCTAAAAAAACTAGAAATTTACAAAAAACGAAAAAAAATTTAAATTTTATTCTTGAACCTATTAAAACTAAAATTAATTTCTTGATAGAATTATTATTTGGATGATTCACTAGTTAGCAATAATTCATTAAAACAACTAACTGTAAAATACTTCTTTGTCTTAAATTATTTATGAGTGATAATGATCTTAATATGATATGAATAAACTAACCAATTGCAATAGTTGTTAAAGCAAGTCCAAAACAAACATACGTAAATGTTATCGGTAAAAGTCCAATTCTAAAATTAGTTTCAAATTTTTTCAAATCTAAAAGCTCTAAAATTTTATGAACATAGTGTATTCAATTTAAATTAACAATAGTCAGTTAAAAAAAAATAAAAAAAAAATTCCTTAAAAATATTATCAGATATTCAGTTAACATTTTCCAGTAGTACTTTTATAATTTTTCCCTATCTGTTTAATTATACAGCTACAATTTTTTATTTTAAAATTCTGAATAAAATCAAAGTTTTTTTCTCGTTGAATTTGATGGCCATAATCATCTTTATCACTTCACCTTTTCTTTTACTTTACTATTTTAATTCTGTGAAAAAATTTGCTTGATATTGATAAAGATTATCCCAAACTTATATTATTCATCGTAAATTTGCACAATTTTTTGAATATTTTGAACTTATTTGCATAAGATTGCCCACCTTCGAGGTATGAGATGACCAAAGTCAATTGCTGTTAAGCAAAGAAAATTATAATATAAACCGTTGAGAAAATCTACCTGGAGAAAAAAAGTAGAAATGAATAAATTTATGAATGAATGCGTCAAATTCTTTGCAAATTTTTTTTTTTTTTTTTGATAAAAAAGTTTAAAATATTTAAAGAAGTTATAGTGAGAAAATGCGTTGCTTACGACAATAGCAACTAATTCTATCATTAAAGCAGTTATGTGCATAACTCAAATTTCTTGTACTTTATAAGTTAAAAGGACAATTTCTATCTTAAGCTTTTACTACTAGCTTGAAAAGTATAATATTACCTCGCCATTTAAAAGAGGCAATAATAAGGCACCAAATATCACATAAGCCGCGAAAGTGATAAAAATTAGAAATGTTGCAAAACCAGATGAGATTTCTTCTGGTTCTTCCTCCTCCTTTTGATCCTCAATGGATTTCAAGCTTTTTTTTCCGTCGATATTTCGTGATTTAAAGTTTGCCAACTTAAATATTTTTCGTGTTTTTTTTTCTTCTATTAATCCAAGAAATTTGCCTTTTTGAAGCATTTTATTTTGAAATGAATTTGAAAAACATCAAAGTTTCTTTTTTTTTGATATCAATATTTTAATTAAAAAAGTAGGCTTGGATTTAGCTGCTTAATTCATCATAGATTTCTTTCATACATTTTCGTCATTAAAATGTTTTTGCTATATGGGATGTTGATTTCTGTTACTGATTTTTGCCTTATGGATTCTATTTTCAAACTTCTCATTTCAAAACTGATTTTTTTCTAACTAACGCTTTTTTAAAATATGGATCTTGAACTTAGTACATTGAACAAACTTCATATTAATCAAATCTTCCAGAAAATTTAACTTCAATTCACAATGTTATCGATGAAAAAAAATCATTGAATGTTATACCTAATTATCAATAATAAATAAAAATGTAAATGTTCGTTTTTTTTTGCTATTGAACGTTTCAAGTTCTTCACTAATTGATTTGAAAATGCGATACAACGTTGCATGTAAGTAGGTACTTGTTTTCGTATAGATATGCCTACATTTTTTTTACCTCTCCGTAATGATAAACATGTTTACTACCAAAACGCTCCGATTAACAGATAAAGTTAGATCAACCAATACTGCGACATGCTAGAGATTAGTAAAGAAAAGAAACCCCGAAAGGATTTAAAAGATTCGAATTTTGGAGCAGAATTAATTCAAATACGACAACAATTAGAATTCAATTGACAGTTCAGTTCGGAGTTTCTTCGTTGACATAGTGGCAATTTTATAGCGACACAGATCAACACAGCAATAACAGCAAATCGACAGCCAATGAATTCTATTCTTTTCTTAAAATGACGAAAGAAGGAATAATCCATGATCAATTTGTTTAGATATTCTCAACTAATAGTTTCGACGAAGGACCGGTGCAATTGATCTGCTTTATTTCATCCAAATAATATCTCGCAGAAGATCAGAAATAGGTCTTCATATTCGCAAAGTGGAAGGAATGCAATGATAATTGCAAACTAAACTGAGGAAGAACGGAAATCAGAGAACGAACGAAAAAGAAAAAGAATGGCTAAAATGAGCAGCGAACTGCAGCTAGCCTAGAGGATGCACAATTGCGAACGCGGCTGAAAGTGGCTGAAAGAGGTCAACGAAAAACAGCAGATCAGCTTCAAACACAAATATTTTCAGCCATTGAGCGATTAGAATTCCTTGCATTCCGGTAAAATACAGATGATGATTATAGTTTGAACCCACATGTTTTCATCGGTGTTACGACTGAAGGTTTTCCTTATTACAAGCTCTGAAATTTATTGGCGAAGCGAAAGAAACGCATTGCGCGAAAATTAAACTCCTCAACTAGGAAAACTACCAGGGCCATTAAAAACTTTGTTTGCGAATATACCGCGGAATCAAAGCATTTTTTTTTATTTTTGCCATTTCAATTTCGGATTACGAGATTGCAATTCCTGATTAGACTGGCGTTTGCAATCACATCAAAAAAGCTCAGGGTTAATCTATAGAATTTGCGATTTAAATCCAGAGACGGATGCTTCTCACGTCGACAATGATATGTTGCGTGTTCTAGAATCGGCAAAGCGGTCAATCTCTATATCTACATCGACAACGGAACAACAAAAAATATTGTTTCCCACAAGTATTACGAAATTAAACATACTAGATTTGAGCGAAAACTGAAAGATGTCAAATAGCTTTACGACAATTATTATGAACAAGAAATACTAAAGGTCAAGTAGAACGACATAGTTTCAAAGGGACGATAAACATTTTACCACCAAAACACTCCAATTCACAGGTAAAAAAAGGATCGACGCAGCAACAGCAACAGTCCGGAGTTCCAAAGGTTCCAGTTCGACATTTCAAAGCGACACAACAGTAGCAACAATCGATAATTCAGTTCGGTTCTTTTCTATTAAAGATAAGAATAACACAGTGATAAATTTGCTTGCAAATTCTTTGATAATTATTTGTTACGAGGAATCAGTCCTTCATCAATCAATAAAACTCTTCTCAACAAGATTCGTCTCTGTCATACAAGACACAGAAAGCCAGCACATACTTATTGCTGACCTAGCCGAATCACAATAACAAGAATCAATCCAACTAAACTACAAATTAAATTACAAACTATAAGATTTTTTCCCCAACACTAAAACCATGCGCTTTCTCTTTTCTTTTTTTCCACTTAACCAGATTCAACTACAGCAATGCATGTATATGAAATGGTATATAAAAGCATGCTTGTATTCGAATGACACGTTGTGTAAAAATTTCAAAGCAATAAGCAAGAACTTTCGGAAATTTAAGATTTTGAACAAACATTTACATTTCTATTTATATAGATCAACTGAAACAGCTGCGCGTAGCGTGGAGGTGGTCAAATGATTTGACATTCACTGGACATTACGACTACTATTACTATAAGGATTCTGATACATAAAAATGATTTGACATTTACTATAACATTATAATTATTGTTACTGTAAGAATTCTAAAGCGAAAAAATGATTTGACTCAATGGGCTATAACGACCATTGTTATTGTGAAGATTCTGATGCATAAAAATGATATGGCATTTACTATAGCATTATGATTATTCTGTAAGGATTCTGATGTATAAATCTCAGCGATATATCAAAAAACTCTAAAATTAAACCATCATAAGTGTAAAATGCAAATGATACAAATGACCTTTTGTTTCCAATTAACCACGACAGTATTCAATTTACGGCCAGTTATTGCTATTGCAATCATTGTTACTGGTATACCACATAAACCATAAAATATGGCTAACATTCGACCGGCTGTTGTAATTGGTGCAATACGATTGTAACCTAAAAAACATGTCTGTTATTTATCACTAAATTTTTTAAAATGTGAAATATTTCGATTATTTACTGCTTCAATTTTTCTTTGAAGAATTAAAAGCCTTTGCAAAATATTTTCCATTTAAATAAATGAAAAAAAAAAAAAAAAAACTGAATTGAAAAAGAATTAAAAATGAGAAATGAAAACTGAAAAAAAATGAAAATAATGGCTTTTCACCGTAATAGTATACAAATATTCATGAAATTTGTCTTATGTTTTAGAGTAACACGATAAAAATTTACTATTTGAATATTAAATTCAAAATTTTCAATAGCGAAATGTTTCATTTGCTCTTCCTCTAATTATTATTTTTTGATAAGCAAAATTAAAGCTCGCATTCGTCTAATTTGTAGATATTTTTATAATAGAAAGGATGCGAGGCTTTAAAAACTGCGTACCACTGATAAATGACTTAATTGGATATAAAATCCAAATTTCCTGCATTAGTATTCTTTCGCTGAATTAATTCAAAATCGTAATTTTAAAATTTAAATTTCAAAACTACGCAGTAAGCAATAAATTTCATTCTTTTCTTTTAAATCTATTGCCTATTTTTTTTGTTTTCATTTTGAATGAAAATGTCCGGATTATTTTACAAGGATTAATACTAATTTTTAAATTTTAATATTTTTTCTCTTCCTTATTGAATTTAGTACAATAATTGTTTAGGAAAATTTAAAAAAGTTCGAATATTGCTACTATTCGTACTAATCCATTCCTACACTTTCTTAAAATGGAGTTTATAAATTATAAATATCAACAAAAAATAAGAACAGAACAAAAAAATAGATCAAGATAATAGGAAAATATAAATAAGAATAGAATTTTGAGAAAATTTGTATAATAAACAAATTTCCTCATAAATGATAAATTCGATGTTTCATAGTTAATCTTGAATTTAATCGTTTTCTCTTTCTTTTCAAGAATAACATTAAAATGTAAATTAGCAGATTGACAACCCAATGTCGTCACAATGCCAAATCCGTAAAGAGTAGATGTGACATAATTCCATTCCGCTGTCTCATCAGTATTGACCCTCCAACAACATTCAATTTGTTCCAATACTTCATCCGAATAATTTTTCGTTTTTCGTAAGATCTAAAAGAAATAAACATAAAGTAACATAATTGATTTTAATAGGCTAAAGAAAAGAAGAGAAAATCAGAATAAACTTGTTGCAGCTTAATTAATTTTCGTAGAATAATTGTCGAATTAAAATTAATTTTGACAAATTGCGTCTAAATATGATCCATTTATTTTATTAGTTTTGTTATTTTCTACTATTTAGAAATTAATTTTTAAAAATTTTAAAAATTTAGACCTTCCCACAAACATTGCCATTTTTCAAAACAACGGAAAAGTTTATAATTTATCGATAATATGATATTTTGTGAATTAACTGAAATTTCTCAATCTTTAATATCTCACAATAGAAGAATATTAAATTTGAGAGACAATATTTGTGAGGTCTAAAATTCATGACAAAAGAAAAAAGTATTATTGATGTGTTTTTATCTTGATTTTCTAATTTGGAAAAATCCATTTCATATTAAATGCTTTACTGCTGTTAGCTTATACCAAATATTCAATAGTTTCACTGTATTATATGTTACGCAAATTTATTATTACTTGTACTTGGTATATATTGTGTGTGATTGTTAACAATTTATCATTCATGATATCACAGTCGGCCTGAAAGATTTTTTATTGTAATAAATAATGAGAAATATGATATGATATAGATTTACCTGTTCGATGCATAAATTTGTTTTAATAATTTTTTCATTCTGAAGGGATTTTGCTGCATCTCCTTCTAATTTGTAAAAAACTAGACCACCACAAAATGAATATACTATTATAAATAGCAACAATGAACAATGCAATAAATGTCGCCGAAAATGCTGCAAATATAATTATAAGCTATCGAAATGATAAGTGTAAAAAATTTTGTACGGAGTGAAGATTACTATAATCGCTTTAATTCTTCCATTTTTAACTGCTTTTTAAAATTTGAATTTTGCTACCTTAACTATAAAATTCATTAAATAAAGTTTTTTTTTTTCTAAACTCATCTAACTGAATCGAAAAACAATTAGGATTAGTTGCTGTTCGAGCTACATCTAATTATGTTCGAATTAAAATTAGGGATAGCAATCTATGGCGCTTGGATAAATTTGCTATTCAGTAAATAAAATTTTTGCAATTTATAACTTGATAAATATAATTATCAAATAAATCATTCCAAATTAAATTATAATGATCAATCATTTTAAAGAATTATTTTATGCCTCTAAACAAACATTTTTATCAAGTCGAGATTCACTTTATGCATTTTATCTTATTTAATTTCGAAAGTTGGGATAATCTGCGGCGATTAAAATATCGAGTGATTCAATCAGCTACTCGATTGCCGCCATTAAAACCGCTTTTTTTTTCCTAATCTCTGATTTTTATATTGCTTTGTTTATTAATTAGATTAATTTAGAATAATAATTCATTTTATTACAATTAGCCATTCAAAAAAAAAGAAAAAGAAAAAAAAGGAATGCATTAAACAAAATATTTTCTGATAAATACCCAGCTTATCTTTTCCATTCGGTTGATGTCATTTTAGTATCGTATACCTACTTTTACAATTTTACTCGAAGTTGTGGTGCCCAATTCGACACCCAAAGTTTACGAAGTACGGAATATTGTGCCGAATTCAATTGAATGGTCACTGCTTCTGCAGCTTTCCAGAAATTTCGTTTCCGAGCTTTCTAATGTAGGAAGTAGTTCCGGTCATAGGATTGTTAAGACTGGATTTTAAATAAACCAAATTTTCAAATTCTTAAATTAAACTATTACATATATTTATTTTAGTGATCAGGTGCTATTTAAAAACTGTTTTGTTCAAAACCTATTTTGAAGAAGTTTTCCAATAGCAGAAAATACAAATTTTTGTTTTTTTTTCAAATTTTTGTCGAATTAAAATTAGAATTAACAATCTGTGGCGCTTGAATAAATTTGCTATTCAGTAAATAATATTTTTGCAATTGATGACTTGATAATTATAATTATTATATTATTCGAAATTAAATTTTACTTGGTTAATTATTTTAAAAAATTATTTTAATCCTCTAACTAAACATTTTTGTCAAGTAAAATTCGATTCATGCATTTTTCGCATCTAATTCCCATAATTTGGGATGATGTGCTGATATTTATTGGATTCAAATATCAAATGATTCAACCATAACAGACTACCGAAATTATAGAATATTTGTATATTATTTATAGTTTAAGAAAAAAATTTAAACCTTAATGACATAAAAGTACAACAATTAAAATTATTTAAAGCGGAACTAGCTGATTTAATTAAATCTTAGGGATATTTAAAAATTGAAGTAAAACTATAATAAAAGGTTGGCAACTTGTTGATCGAAATATTGCTTCGTGCTTTTTCACGCATTTTAAAAGTGATTTTAAAATTTGACGACATTATCAAACGATTTTCTTTATTGTTGCAATTATCAGTAAAATTATTAACTGTAAATTGATTTTATTTTACCATAACTAATCTTTGGTCAAATAACGAATACTTTTTATGGAATTCTATCCATCCTTTAACATTCCAATCTTTTTTGCTTAATGGTTCTTTAATTAATCGAAATGCTGACTTCTTCCTTCACTTAATTAATTAACATAATTAAATTGAGGATGAAAAATTCAATATGATATTTGAGCAAAACCATTTCACTTTCAACCCACAGTTCTATTTCCTTATCAAGATTTTTCTTTTGTACTTTCACTTTTTCTTCTACAGCACCAATTATATAATTTGTGAAATTTTTCAATTTTTTAAATAATTGAATTAAAAAATGTGACTAAAAATGTGAGAGAAATAGTTTTAAATATTAACTTACTTCAACATTTAACTGTCGAGTCATGAATTTTTGTAAAAAATATCTTATCATATTGATAACACTATCCAATATAATATATTTTCCAATAAAGAACTGAAAACAAAGTAAAATTGTAATAAGAAATACTTCGAGCTAAATAATAAACGAGAGAGAAAACATTATTGATTATTAGATTCAGAATTTTTTCAAAAATATCACGTAGTTGAAATTTTAAAAAAAAAGGAAAAAATTTTTGAAACAACAGAATACACTGAAGTAAATTTTTAAAAATTTTATGAAAATTATAGAACAAAGATTTTATGAAGATTATAAAATATGAAAAATACAGAATGAAATCGATATTATATGTAATTTTTAATTTCCTAATCATATTAATTATTAGTGTATTTCATTTATTCATTTCTTTTAATACGCTATGATACTAACAAAATTTGTTCAACTATTTCAACAAATTGTATTTTAAACATATTTATCTTTTTTTTTCTTTTAGTTAAAGAAAATTCCAAAATTTAAAAATTTTTTCCGACAAATAATAATTGTTTAAAATTTATTTATTACTTATTATACAATTCGTTCACATAGTTTGGAAGTTTTGTCTAAATTTTTAAAGCAATAGAAAAAACATTAAATTTTAGAAGTTACCGACAATTTTATCCGACTAACTTATTTTCCTACCAAAACTTTCACACATTATCAAGCATTATACGATTAAAATACAACGGAAAATAAATTATGCCATTCTATCGATTTTTTTTGTCTCATTTCTTTTTCATTTTTTCGTAATTTATCCCATCAATAAGTTGGAATTTTAAAGAAAAATAGCGAACTTACCGTTTATTTCATGCCTAATTCATATAAATCGCTATTATTTTCAGTCAAAAAAAATCTTTAAACCATAATTTGATAAAAATAAAGTGACATCATAAAATTACTCATTTTCAGAAGTATCAAACATTTATCATATTAGATATTTATCAGGAATTTAAAAATAATAAATGAAAATATTTCTTAGAATATATCTCTTATATTTTTTAAAACAATAAATGATATATTTATATTTTTTATGTTTCTTATTTTTATTTATTTTTTCTTATATTTTTTCATATTTCTTAGCTAGCAATTTAACTACATTTTAATGAATGAATAAGATAATACATGAACGGATTAGTTTTGAAATTTCAGAACAAGGATAATATTTCTTATATCGGAGATTCAATGATTTTAAAAAATCTGCTTCTTCGAGAAGTGAACTTTCTCTGCAATAAATTAAATTAGCAATATATTTGGGAGATGTAAGCATTCGGCACTTATGAAAACAAACATTTATCACTGATTGAAAAAATTCCAACAGATGGGGCTTTAATTTGTAATAGTTAGAGAACTAATTTATATACATGATGGATATTTTAATGATAAATTAATTGCTGAATGAGTAATTTTATTTTGAATAAATTTGAGGCTGAAATTTGCGGAACTTTTAAAATTAATTCTAGAAATAACTTTCAAAGAAAATTAAAAAAATAGCTGACAAAGGAGATAGTAAAAGAACAACTATGAAGTTTATTTCTTTTTTTTTTTTTTAGAGGAAGCGCATCAACATGAAAATTTAGGTCTCTATTGAGGTTTGAGAACTAAAAATTAAAATTGCAGTAACATAGAGTGAGAATGAGAGATTTAATTATTGAAATTAAAATTGGAAATGATAATTACTACTTTAGCTATGCTAATAGTAGCAATGCTAATAACAACAATATATATAAAAAGATTTTCAAGACAATGAATAATAATACTGTTTATAAACAATAACATCATTATTTTACCAAAACATCAGATAATAGCTTTTTAAAGGATTATTTTTAATCTGTCTTTAATCTGAAATATAAACAGAAAGATTTTTATGATGTAACAACGAGAGTTTCATTTTTTGAAGCATTCGATCAATTGTACAAATTATGTTTTACAATTCGTTATTCTTTTATTTGTTTGAATTGTATTAAAAGAAAAAGTAATTTCATTAATTTTCATTAGTTCGAAAAAATATTAGCCAATCTGGTTTTAAAAGAAAATATAATTTTATTAGTTTAAAAAAATGTTAACCAAGTTTGTAAGTCAATCAAACTTTTAAAGAATTTAAAAATTCAAATTTTAAACCTTTTTTTTTAACCAAAATAGAAAAGATTTATTTGTTTCGCAAATATTTTTCATTCGAAAACTTTTATTAATTGATATAGAATTTTGACTACTTTTTATGTCAGCTTATTAGCAAGATATTTCATATATACCAAAAATTTACTGTCATTTATCGAACATTATATTTAAGCAAGTAAATATGTTCGCGAAGTTTTTAAACATTTTATTCTTCTTCGATAATGTTTATTTCTCGCAAATTTTTCTTTCCCTGTATTACTGTAGCAGACCTATCGTAGATTACTGTAAACTGCTTATTGCAGTCATTTCCTTGATTTTATAGTATTTTTTTTTTTTTTTGATATTTCAGTTTTTCTTTTTCATTCTTTAGAATTGATATCCTTGATTTGTTGTCATGAAAATTATGTCTAATTGATTTCTATTAGAGAACTTTCATCATTTCCCTGCAAATTCACAAACAAATTCAAAACAACGACCAATTCTTTTAACTCCGCTCTTTTCTTTTTTTAATGCGCATAAGTTTTCAAAATGACAAGTGATAAAATCACTTAAGATCAAAACAGAAGATACTGCATGCTGCAAAATGACCTTTGCAGTATCAGAAACAAAATGAAATTAAAAACTAAATTTTCTTGCTAGAAATTTCTAATTTCGAATTTAATTTTGAAAAAAATTTCCAAAGAAAAAAATTTTTATTGCTGTAAATTATGTTTTGCAATTAAAAAAAAAAAAAATGAAACTGCAAAAATATATGATGAAAATGGGAAATTTATACATTAATATTTGTTTCTAACATAATGATAGCTTGTTGATTAAGAAAGTTTACAATAATGAAACAAATCTTTCCATTTAATTACATGTGCCACTTAGGCTTCTAATCATAAAATTAGGATATAATTTGCTAAAAAAGAAATATCTAAGTTATTATAATAGATATGATTGATTAATTTGCTATAAATAATTGGTTGTATTAAAAAATAAACAAATATTAATAATTAAGTGATTAAATAACCAATCGATTAAGCAATTAGATGTCAAGCAAAATTTATATCGTGTCATATAAATTAGAAATTAACATATTTTTCATTACCTCTCCTGTTTCCCTGATGATTAAGAAAAAAATCAAAAAAAAGAAAACAAAACTGTCACTTAAATTTTAAAAAAAAATCAAGCCTATTTCTCCAAATATTTTCTATCATCGATAAATAACGAGATGTACTGTAGCAAGTAAACTTCAGCAAACCGTTGTGATCATTCGTGAAATTTTTGCAAAAAATTTTTAATTACATTAATTTGAATATCACCATCTATTTTCAAAGACTCTGATTTGAAGAAAATAAACGATGAAACGATGTAAAGATTTAACAGTGATTGTTTCGTTTCGATTCATTTATATATTTTAAAGAAAGTCAGCTTAATAAATTAAAAAGTTGTATTATTTTAAAAATATCTTGATTCACTTTTCAACTTTACAAAATGTTGTCTTAAAGGCAAATATAAAATATCAAAATGAACTGTTTAATTCAAAGATTTAAGATATAAAATTTTTCAAGGGCAAATATAATTCTTCTTAGTATTATAGGATAATATTATTTTTAAGATTGTAATAATATCATAATTAAAGTAAAATTATGAATAATAATATTCGTTAAACAGGAACTGTAATATCTCATGATTATAAGAATACCAATGACGGATGGTTGATGTTATATTAAAACCAAACAAATAATGACCAGAAAAATATTCCCCCAAATTAGATTTAATCGAAAAAATAATTGTGCTAGCTGGAATCAATCAAAACTGGCTAAGTTTAATTCAGGAAAGTTAAAGTTAAAGGTAATGGATCAATTGATGAGAATGATAATTGTTCAGAAAAATTTGTTAAAAAAACCATGCATTATGGTAATAATAACATCTGTTGTGATGGTATTTATCTACCGTAATGATCAATAAATCAGCCGTGCAATAATAAAAGTGTCTACAGTAATAGAATTTTCCTACCATAATAAACGACAAACGCAACGTGAAATCTGTTACGGTAGATTTATTCTTAATTGGGAAATAAGATAAAACAAACATCGTTGACAGGATGACATTTGAAAACTTTCACAAGTTAGCAATCATATTTTATACAATTTCTAACTTTATTACTTCAAGCTTTAACGTTTGTTGAGTTCAATTTTAGTTTTTGGCCGTATTATTAAATTGAAAACGATTAAAAAATTGAATAAGGTCCGATATACTTGTTCAGAATATCAATCATGAAAAATATCCGTAATAATATTACAACCATCATAATAATTATGATATTTAAGTGATAAGTTAATAATGCTTATCATGGAATTACTGAGAAGATGACTGAAAAGAAAAAAGAAATTGACTGATTTTATAAAGATTTTTGTACATAAGTAAGAATTTCATTTATCTGTTCAAATTTTATTCATTTATTTGCAAATTCCAGTTTTCTTAAAGCAGCTATAAAACAAAATTATGGAAAATTTCAAAACTTAGCATATCTTGACATTTAGAAAAAAATAGTTAAATCTTTATTATTTTAAAAACATTAAATTTTTATAATTTTTAGCAAAACCGGGAGATATTTCATCACGTTTTCTTTATCATTCTTTTGATTCTTATTCTTTTTCAAATTTCATTTTTTTCTTTATTCGAATTTCGCGTTTAAAATGTTTTCAACTTTAATAGTTTATTGTTTTCTTTCTTTTGACTAACTTGAAAAATTTGTTTTTTTTAGTATTTAATTTTAAGTTAAAAAAGAGATTTTAAATTTGATTGTTTATTTCATAAATTTTTTTCAGGCGTTTCTCGTTGACAAATTTTTTCAATAATAATTTGTTTTTTTTGTTTTTTTTTTTTAAATAATTTGTATGTATATATTGATGCTGCATGAGATGTTGATTTTCGCTACTAATTTTTTCTTTATGGATCCTATTTTTAAATTATCATTTGATAAATTCAAATTTATCATTTTTCCTAATTAGCATTTTTTTGTACTATAAATTCTGAACTTATTAAATTGTGCAAATTCCAATTTATTAAATCTTCTATAAAATTTAATTTCAATTCATAATTTCAATTCAGAAACGATTCATTAAATGTTCTGCTGAATGATATAGGATAAATGATTTGATATTCATTATGACTGCGATTACTTAAAAATTCCCATTCATCAATATTTATTGGTACATTATGATGTCATTACTGTAAGAATTCTGATGCATCTATCTTGATGATATATTAAAATTCTTGAATTAAATTCTCAAAAATAAAAATTCTTGAATTAAAAAATCAGAAATAAGAGTTATAAATGTGTATAACACAAATAACCTTTTGTTTTCAAGTAATAACAAGAGTATTCAATTTTCAGTTAGTTTTTTGCTATAACAATAATTGTTATGAATACCAAATATGTCGAATATACCGTTAAGTATTAAAAACAATCGATCAGTTGTTGTAATTGATGCAGTAGGATTGTAACCTGCAAAATATTATCTGTCATTTATCATAAAAGTTTTTAAAATGTGAAATATTTCGGCTAATTATTGCGTCAATTTATCCCTGGAGAATTGAAAGCTTTTTGCAAAATATTTTTTATTTTGAATAAATGGAAAAAAAAATCGAATTGAATTAAAAATGAGAAACAAAAAATGAGAAAAAAATAAAAATAATGATTTTTTCATCGTAATGATAAACATATATTGATGAAATTTATCTGATGTTTTAGAGTAACACGATAAAAATTTACTATTTGAATATTAAATTCAAAATTTTCAATAGCGAAATGTTTCATTTGCTCTTCCTCTAATTATTATTTTTTGATAAGCAAAATTAAAGCTCGCATTCGTCTAATTTGCAGATATTTTTGTAATAGAAAGCATGCAAGGTTTATAAAAACTACATATTACTAATAAATGACTGAATTGGATATAAAATCCAAATTTCCTGCATTAGTATTCTTTCGCTGAATTAATTCAAAATTGTAATTTTAAAATTTAAAAATTTCAAGACTATACAGTAAGTAATAAATTTCATTCTTTTCTTTTCAATCTACTGCCTGATTTTTTTGTTTTCATTTTGAATGAAAATGTCCGGATTATTTTACAAGGATTAATACTAATTTTTAAATTTTAATATTTTTTCTCTTCCTTATTGAATTTAGTACAATAATTGTTTAGGAAAATTTAAAAAAGTTCGAATATTGCTACTATTCGTACTAATCCATTCTTTGATTTTTTAAAATAATGTTTATAAACCGTATCAACAAAAATATCAACAAAAAATAAGCAAAGAGCAAATAGGTCGAGATAATAGGAAAATATAATTAAGAATAGAATTTTGGGAAAATTTATATGATAAACAGATTTCCTCATAAATGATAAATTCGATGTTTTCATTATTGAATTTACTCGTCTTCTCTTTCAAAGAATAAGTAAATTAAGAGATTGACAACCCAATGTTGTCACAATGCCAAATCCATGAAGAGTAGATGTAAAGTAATTCGATTCCATTATCCTTCCAAAACAATTTATCATTTTTCATAGGATAAAAAAATCCAAACAAAATCCTTGTGTTTTAAATGAATATGGAAAGTTATTTTTCTTAGTCTGTAAATAATTTCTAGCAAATTTCGCATTCATATAATTGATTTCAATAAGTTAAGATAGGAAAAAGAATCAAAATAAAACTTACCATAGCTTAATTTATAATCATGATTAAATGAAATTAAGTCTGATAATTAAGATTCAACTACGATTGATTTGTTTATTTGGCTTAATTACTTGTAATTATTTAAAATTATTTACCATTTTTAAACTTAGTAGCAAAGATCAAAATTCATGAACAGAGCGATCTTGTTGAATTAATTGAAATTCTTCAGAAAGAAGCATAACTGATAGATTTTCAAAAAAAAAAAATTTTTTTTTCAAATTTAAAAAAGTGATAAAAAGGAAATTTATTCATATGGAATCTATGTAAAATGATTCATCGCAATGCTAATACTCAAAAATTTGCATACAAAATGAAATGGAATTTTATTATAATCAGTTTAACTTTTTACTTTTCCGCTCCCTATTGTTTTCAAATTTTAATTTTGTCATTTTAAGTTCTAAAATCCAAATATTTTTCTAAATTAATTTGATTGACCAAAAAAATAGCCGTTTCAATTAAAATTATTTGCTGTTCGTGCCACATCCAATTATGCCGAATGAAGAAACACGAATGACAATCTATGGCGCGTGTTTAATAAATAATATTTTCGCAATTGATAACTTGATTATTATAATTATTAAATTATTTCAAATTAAACATCAATGATTAATCATTTAAAAAAAATATTTTGATATTCTAAATAAACATTTTTGATAAGTCAAAATTCAATTTATGCACTTGCTCATGTTCATTTTCTAAAGTTGGCATGATCCGCGGACATTTGTTAGGTTCAAATATCAAATGATTCAACCATGTTAGACTAACGCAATTAAAACCATATAATTATAGAAAATTTATATATTATTCATCTTTCAAGAAAAGAAATTTTAATCTTAATGACACAAAAGAACAACAATAAAAATTACTTAAAAGCGGAATTAGCTGATTTAATTAAATCTTTGGGATATTCACAAATTGTAGCAAGACTATGATGAAAGCTTATCAGCTTGCTGATCAAAACACTGCTTCGTGCATTTTCATGCGTTTCAAAAGTGATTTCAAAATTTTAAGAATTATCGAGCGATTTCCATTATTGTTGCAATTACCAGTAAAATCATCCACTAATAATTGATTTTATTTTATCATAACCAATCTTCGTTCAAATAACGAATACGTTTTATCGAATTTCATCACCCTTGAACATTTCATTTTCTTTTCATTAATTGAAATACTAACTCCTTCTTTCACTTAATTAATAGGAATAATTAAATTGAAAATGAAAAATTCAGTACGATAATTCAGTAAATGATTTAGTAAAAAATTCAAAAAAAAAGAAGTTTTAAGTCAAATTTTCATTTTCTTATTAGTATTCTTTCCTTGTCCTTCTTTTCGTCCTTCTTCAACACGAAACTGATCATATCGCATGATAACAAGCAATTAGTTGATAACTAATTAGCTGACTTTCTCCATAACTGATGACATTTAGAAATTTATAGGAAATATTTTGAATTAAATGATGTTACCGGACAATGATGTTTGTGTATGCACGATTCGAAGATTTCAGAAAATTTGCTTCTTCTAAAAATAATTTTTCTCTATATAAAAAATTTTTTTTTAATTTCATTTCATACTAGACTTATAAATTGTTAGTATCTTTGAAAGATGTAATCTTTCAACACTAAGCATTTAAAAAACATTTATCATTGACTGCTGAAATTCTGACAAATGGAGCCCTAAATTAAATTAAATGAGTAATAGTTGGGGTCTAATTTCTGTGCATAATGAATATTTTGCTGATAAATTAATTCCTGCATGATTAGTCTTATTACGGATAAATCTGAGACTAAAATTTGTGAAATTCTTGAAATTAATTTTCAAAATATTGAGCAAAGAAATAATAAATAGAAGCCATAAGTTGCATTTTTATTAATTTTCTTATCTTAAAAGAACTATTCGGATATTATCAGATATTGCTGTCTTCCTTGCCTGTCATTCTTAATATCTATCCAATGAATGAAAGAGACGAAAATCAATTACTTTTTAACAGGAAATGAATTAAATTAGAATGACGGAGAAGAAGAAGAGATTAGACGACCGCTCAATGACCCATAAAATTTTCTTTCCTTTCGATTCTTTGCGACAAAAATTCTATGAGCGATGTATATAGCGAAGAAAAAAGAAATGAGTTTGCAAACATTAATTCAAAGAATTACGCGTACCGCTGTATTTTCGACATTTTCGCAAAATGATACTTCAAAAATGCCCAGAAAATGTAATTCTTAATTTACGATTATAAAGGATGGGAAACGAATCATGATTGAAGACCATCATACTGTTAAACATCAAATGATTGCAAAGAATGGGAAGCGAATCATGATTATGGATTATCATATTAAGATTGTGATGGATGGGGAGTGAATGATGATTATGAACTATCGTATCATTATTTGTTTAATGGTTCTTCTGCACAAGTCTATTGAAAAGTGAAAAATATAATCGCAATAATATATGACGTGAATGAAAAAATTCAATTGTTGAAATCAAAATTGAAAATAAAATCATAGAAATATGTAATGAAAATGACAAATTCCATTGTGGAAACTATGATTGCAATAATTCATGTTTATTTATGCTTCTTAAATATGTAAAATTCTACCATGTGTATATACAGGTTTTCAAATTTGACATATAAAAGCTTGCTGATACATTTTTTATTTTCTTTATTTTAATTTTGCCGATGTATTGATAAAGAAGTGAACCTTTTCTTTTAATATCACCATCATTTGATGTTTCGTTGTAAAATTAAATGTAATTTATTGAAAATGATTGTATCAATCCGGTTACTTTAAAAATATTCTGAAAAAGTGTATCAATTACATATTAAGTTTTATTTTATTATGAAGACTTTAAGTAATATTACTGCTTCAATGGCAAAATTATTAGTAATATTTTGGTATAATTGCGTAAAATTTGCATATTAATATTTATAAATGGAAAATTCGAAAGTTTTTTTGTTTTAATTTTATTGTTGTGAATTACTGGTTGCATTCTAATTAATTCATAAAAGAATATCTAAAGAGCGGTAGTCAATGTCGAAAGTTGAAGCAAAGAGCGATCAAAATATTTTTGATGAAGACGAGATAGACAAAACAATGACAAGTTGGTGCTAGTTTCTTTCCAAAAATATGTCGACTAATATTTATCAAATTTCACAAGAGAAGAAATTTTCACTGGAGTATTTTCCAGACCTTACTTTTTTGTTTGACCAAATTGCATCTCAAAATTTGAAATAAGAAACATTTTTCCACTTTGCAGAATGTTATGTTTAATGCAAATATAAGATATCAAGATGGAATGTTTAATTCAAAAGGTTTAAGATGTAAATTATTATAAGCGCAGAAATAATTCTTTTGGTATTACAAAATAAGACTAATTTCAAGATTATCATGATATATGATAGCAGTAAAATTATTAATGCTAATCTCTATAAATAAAAATGTAAATATTCGTTAGGCTTTTACCACAAGTTCTTCACCGATTGATTTGAAATTTTGATACAACGTTATCTTCGAATAGGCGCGTGTTTCTATATAGATATATCTACTTTTTTTTTTAACCGTATGAATAAACATATTTCCCGCCAAAACGCTCCAATTAGCAGATAAACAAAATGTGAGGCCATACCAGTCATCGATTCACTGCTAGATAATAGTCGACAAATAATCTATATAAATAAAAATGTGTTTGTTGCGGCTTTTGACACGATGTCCCGAGTTCTTTACCGATTGATTTGAAATTCTGAAACAATGTTGCACTCGGATAGGCGCATATTTCTATGTAAATACGTACTTTTTTTTTTTACCTGTCACATTTGTGACGAGTAAAAATAAATGAACGGATATTTTTATTTATATAGAATAGGTAGACGATCTCGCGGTCAGGTACAGCTAATTCAGTAATAATTTTCATTAAGAACCGTAATATCTTCTCATGATATAAGAATACCATTAATAGATGGTTAATATTATATTATAACTGAAAAAATATTGACTAGAAAAACATTCCTCAAATTAAGCTTGCCGGAAGTTATTCCTATAATTAAACTCGCTATGACTGATTAAATTTGACTAACCTTATTTCAGAAAAGTTGAAACTAATTAAGACAAAAGATGAAATGATTGACGGAATATATTTCAGATGTTGGGTCAGCTGATAAGGATGATAAATATTTAGAAAATTTTGTGCAAACAGTACCAGTAAATGGTACGATATCTCAAATGCAATCGAGCCGGAAAGAATTAGCAAAAGAAGAACAAAACGGAGATCAAGAAGGATTCACACGTGTTATACATTTTCGAGAAGCCGTTCACGTCGATCTTCCGAAGTGAGTTTTTAGTACATTTATTTAGATTAATTTAATCCTAACTGTTAAATCAAAATGGAAGAAAATAGAGTAAAACAAACATCCATTAAAATAGCAAAAGCGAAAAAGCAAAAAAAAGTTGCTGAAATTTAAGCTGACAAAAAAGAAAAAAAAAGAAAGAAAGAAGGATTGATCACATTTATAAATAACTGTTTTTTGAAATATCTAAATGATTGTGTTTGTTTACATTGAAAGAATTCATATTTAAAACAAAAACAATTAAACAAGATATATGAGAAATAAGTTTTTTGTTTCCTGAAGGTAAAAAATATTATATTTAACAGAAGTTTGTTTTGAAAAATTTTATGTGAAATTTTCAAAAAATTATTGATTATCTATTGAAAGTTTGTAGTTCACCGAAAACAATCTCTGATTCATCTAAATCGGAAAAAAGAGCATGCCGCATTTGTCAATCGGAAACCGGTGAACTTGTCCGACCATGTGCTTGTACCGGAACTGTAAGCTTTCTGATTGACAGTATATATAGTAACTGTATCTTTTAGCTTTTTTTTTTCTATCGATTATTGATTATATATCTCCAATAATTAATTTTATAGTATATTAATATTTAATAAATCATGTCCTAAATATTATTTATTACATTAATTTTAAGTATATAATTTACTGCTTATTCCGTTCATCATATTTCCTTTTTCATATTAATTAGCACCTACTTTTTTTCTATACATTTCATAGTTCATTGATTTATGATTTTTCTTCATAGTTAAATCTAAAAATTTACAATTTAAATATAGCATTGATATATATTCAAAAATGAAGCAATAATATTTGTTCAAAAAAACTTACAATTTACATAAAGCATTAATATATTTATTATTATTGGTTATATTTTATTGGATATGTTTATTAAGTCTAGTTTAAGTAGAACAAAATCGTTTAGTTAAATTAATCTCATATCAAGTAGACATATTAATATTAATAGCCTAGAATATTTCATAATTCATAGATTTACGGTTTTTTTTTTAATACACACAAAACTTACTGAGATTAATAACCTCCCTAGATAATTCAAATTAAAATTTTTATTGCCTATTTAGTTTATAGTTTGACTGAATGCAAATGATGTATTTTAATTTTTTCACAATAGTTCAACTTAATAATTCTTTTCATCAAATAATTTTGTTAAATCTGTCCGGCGGAAAAATTATCAGTGATTAATTAAATTTATTTATATGAAATTTATGTTATTAATGATAGTTTATTCTTGTTTTTAAACATGAACAAAGTTCAAATTGAAAATTGATGATTAGATGTTTCGATCACTTTTGCTTTTTTCATCTTAAATTTTTGGAAAAAAAAAATGTAAATTCATAGATGGGTGATATTCATGAGCATTGCTTGAATGAATGGCTTCTGCGATCCAATAATAATGATCGATGCGAAATTTGTCAAGAAAAATATTCAAAATCAGGAAATATTTTACAACCTATATGGAAATGGCAGAAACCAAGAATTGAAATGACCGTTAGATTCTTGATTACTTCTACAATTTTCACCTTTGACCTTTGAAAATAAGTGAAAATATCTTAGCGAATTATCATTCAGTTACATCTTTTTAGCTTAATATCATGAAAGATTGGTTTGTTCTTGATTCGAACTTGCCACAAATTTCGAATTTATAACTTAGTCAAAGATATTTTGATTAATTTTAGGATTAAATTAAATCAATACTTTTTAACAACTCAATATTATTTAGTTATGATAATATAATTATCATAGCTTAGCGACTAATCTAAGGAACTAAAAATAATTTCATCTTTTTCCTTCTTTTACCTAGTAAAACAAGAAAAAGGGAAAAAACATTGCTAGAATGACGAATAAAACTATTTGCATACAAATTTATTTATCCTTCTTTATTATATAAAACTATTATTTATAGAATTATATGGAATTTTATAATTAATTTGTTTAACTAACTGATAAAATAAAAAATTTTTTACTCAAATTCTGAAATAGGAGATCTTTTTCATTTGCACTAATTTACTATGAATGAAAACTAATTTAGTATGAATGAAATGAAATAAAAATTGATATGAATGAAACAATTGCACTAATTTACTATGAACTAAAATATATTAAATATAAAAAGAAAAAATTCCAAAAATTGCGATACCAAATAAATTCTTACAGATTCTAAATGGTTTTATTAATTTTTTTAACTGTTACAAAATTAGTTCGGAACTTAGAAAAATTTGCTTAGAACAAAATATTAAAATAAAAATTGATTCAACGATAACAACTACGATATTCAATTTTTTTTTGTAAAATTATTAGAATTTCTATAAATAATAATAATTAGTCAGCCAGTGAAATTGCTTGAATATTTTGCAATGGGAAATGTAAAAAATAGGAAGAAGTTAATGTTGAATTTTTATTCCCATTTCAATTAATGGAAGCGTATAAGTAATTTTTGGGAAATTAAATAAAAAAAAAAAAAAAGAAGACAATTTTCTTAATACGATTTGTAGACTAGAATGCTACTAGCATCCTAAAATTGAAATAGTTGTAGTATTTGAGGTCTTAAATTTTTTTTTAATAGGAAATAAAACATTCGATTATTTAGTTGAAATGGTTAGAAAAAAAAAAAAAGCATTAGATTATTCAGCTAAAATCAAATTAAATTTAACTGACAGTACTAGCGAGGAATTGGTCAAAATAAAATACTAAATTACATGACTAGAATCAGTTTGATTTTAATTCTTGTTTGATAATCATTGCAAGCAAAATAATAATTTCGCAGTCATTTACCGTAAAAGTACGTGATTTAGTTTGTAGGAAAAAACTCATCAAGCAAATGAAGAAATGAATGAATATGAAATACTATTAAGATGTTCTAACGATTAAGCTTACAAAAACAAAATTTTAATGATTTTTGGTTTTGTTTATGCAAAATAAAATTACTTTAGCTAAAGGAAAAAAAACTTTTTTTTTCCATAAAACTTGCAGCATCAATTAGAAAAATAGATTTTAAAAACCACCAACTTTGTTGTTTCAGAAATTTCAAAAAATTTCAAAATTTCTCATATCATATAAGAAAGAAAGGACAGTTTTAAAGTTTAACGAAGTCACTTTAACTGGTTGAAAAATTCATTATTGAAATAAGATAAAATATAATATTAATAACATCTAAACATTGCAAATGTATTGCATTTGCAATGTTAGATGTTATTAATATTATAATATTTGACATCACAGATGCATTTCATCCAGATGTGAAAGTTCTGAAAAATTTGAAAATGCAATTTATATTAATCTCCCTTTAAAATATTTTAAAAAAAGTACGAAAAACTTTAAAAAAAAGCTCAAAAAAACAAAGCTAAAAAAAAATCAAAAAACAAACAACCACACCTTACTTGCTTATTTAAAAATTTCATTAAATCAAATTGAAATATGAAATTTTTTGTTTTTTTTTTTTTGTTTTTCAAATTCTTTCATATTTGATTCAAATTATTGCTATAAGAAAATAGCGGAAATGAAATAAATAATACTTGCGCTAAAAAAATTATTAAATATTGAAAAGTTGTCAAAACTTTCTGAGCTTTCTGAGGAAAATATTGCGGGATGAAAACTTATTCAATGTAATATATTATTTTCAGTTATTTTTGTATTAGTATAATGAAGTATTTAAATATGAAATATTAAGAGAAGGTTAAAAGTTGAAGAAAATAAATGAAATTTGTAGATCAAAAATTTTGAATGAAAATAATGCAAAAATTTCAAATTTGGTATTTTGATCTTACTTAAAAAACAAATTTTCATTTTTTTTTTCTAAAGGCATTAAATTTTAAATTATTTCGAACCATTATATTGCTTCAATGATTTTCAAAGGCAACAAGATTTGCTTCGAAGCGATTATTTTAAACTTACTTTCAGATTGAAACTTTTCCTTTAACATTTCAAAATATTAGTAAGGAAAGAGTATTAAATACATAAAGTTAAGGTTTTTAAGTTTCGATATGACTTTAAATAAATAATCTGAATAAATTAAGAAATATATTTAAATAAAGTAATAAAATGAAAATGAAATTAAAATGAGATATTCTGTTATCCCAATTGATATTGGAGAAAAGAATTCAATTTTAATTTAATTTTGTATTAATTGATAAATAATATTCATTAATGATCCATTTCACTAACAATTTAGTTGGTTCAAATATTTTATTCAATCTATAACTAATGTTTTAAAAAGCCATATTGATGTAACAAAAAATCGAATTAATAAATGTATGATTGATGAATATAGGATAGTGAAGTTGATAAAAATTGATAATGATGAATAATTAATAATGATGAATAACTAATCAAAAATTTTGCAGTAATAATTTAATATAACTATGTAATTAATTAATTATAATTAATATCGAAAAGATTAAAAGATCAATTTTTTATATATTAAATATCAATATCAATTATATCAATTTTTAGAATATTGTTGAAATATCATCAGTGATTTGTTTATCACTATGTTTATGGTATATGATAGCACTTACAATTGAACGAGAATTTTTTAATCGAATTTTCATAGCTGGTTTACCACCACGTTCACCTGATATTGCACGCATTCGTACGTATCTTTTTAATCATAGATTATATTTTAGATTTAATTTGATTAAAAATTTCATTTCTTATTTCATTTAGTTTTATTCCTATATATATAAATATATATAGGAATAAGATAAAATGTATATATATATATAAAATGAAAATTAAATATTTATAATTAAAATAATAAATATTTGCAATTAAAAGGTCAGAAAAAGTTTTTTCCATCATTTATTATTGTTAATTTATGATTTTAAAATTAATTATTTCAGTTGTGACACTTTTAATTATATCAACCTTAATTGGTGGTTTAATAAATATTGCTATGCGTATTTGGCATTATATCAACAAACAACGTGCTATACGTTTTATTGATTCTGATATGAATAAAAAAGCAATAAAATAATCGATTTAATAAAATTTCATAAAATTATCCTTATCCTTATGCATATTCTTTGCCTTTATCTTATTCTATACAATGGTAAATTTTAATCCACCTTGCTAATAAATAAACTTTATTAGACAGGAATGTTTACAAAACGAATTTTGTGATAAAAAAAAGAAAAAAGAAAAATTGCAAGAAAATCCTCAGAAATTTGAAAATAATCATTAATTATTATTCAAATTTAAAATTTTAATACAACTCGAAGTCAAGGATGCAAGCAATAATTACCAAAAAATTGAGGAATTAAAAAAAATTGAGGAAAAAAAACTTTTCACAAAGAAAATATATCGAATACTTTAACAATTTTTATCTTTAAAAATGCAACCATTGGCATAAAATAGTTTAGGCAATTTTAGTAATAATTTAACAAATGTCACTTCCCTAACTGTCCTATCAGAATTAACTGAACTGAATAAAACGCGTCTTTTTGATTTTTAAATTTGAAAAAAAATATAAATAAATGAAATAAATTATAAATGTAAGAAGAATGTATAATGAATGATTGATGGAAAATTATGAATAAATGACGCCGATCGATTTAGCACCAATTCTTTTTTTTTTTTTTTTTTTTTAAATTTTTTTTTTTTTTTTTTTTAAATTTGAAAGAAGCCTAAATAAACGAAGTAAATTCGTGATTTTTAATCTAATAAAAGCCTAAATAGAAAAAAATAGGCTGTAAAAGAAATATATGTCATTTTAAAGAAGATTAAACAAAATTTTAAAAAGATTGATTGTAAAATAAATTGTCACAAGACGATGAATCTAAGTCGAATTGAAACTTTTCAGATATCAATTTAAGCCAAAAAATTTGTTAAATGAATAATACGACTGATTTGGATTGAGCCATTCAATTTCGTTTTTCTTAAATTAATCGTAAAAAAAGATGTCATTTTAAGCCAAAAGCCAATTAAATGAAAAGTTCATCAAAGTTTCATTCAAGTCTCAACAAATTAATCGGTTGAAATCAACCAATCATTTTAACATGTGTGGTGAATGATTTAGTCAAATTAGAGATTTGAAAACTTGAAAATGAATTTTGAATCAGATTATTTGAAAATTAAATATAAGTAGTATAATTGAAATAATTATCAATATTCATTAATTTTAATCCTCCTTCTGTAAATCGGAATTTTCCTACAACCATAAGTTATTACGAAGCACCAGATTCTCTTTTTTTTTTTTTTTTTTTTAAATTCTAAACCAGATGAATATAAAATTCATTTTTTATTCATTTAGAATTTTCGAATGTAAATTTTTTTTTTCATTTAGAATTTTCGAATGTAAAAACATGTGCACGTTTGTTGTGAAATCATACATAACTCATCGCCATCAGAAACTTCAAAAATTATAAAAATATTTTAAATTAATATTTATTTTTTGCTCTTACTATCCGGCGGAAAGAGCAATTTAAGCAAAATTCTTCTATTAATGAATTTTCGAAATTTCAGTCAGATGATTTGTTATAAATAGCAAATTTATGGATGAGATGAAGTTCCATAAAACTTCCAAAATTCAACAATTTCAATATGAAGGCTTCGTAGGGACTAATTTAGATTGCATTCATATATTCTTTATTATCTTATAAATCAGTTTCTTGATTTCAATTGAATACTTTAAATCAGGAATTCCATTAATCGATTTAGGATTTAGAAATATTATTGAGTATATCCAATTAAAATAGAACTGACATAAAGAAGATCAATATTATTTTGCTAAGGAGAGATTTCAAATTGATAATTCAACTATTAGATTAATCCCTTTTCTTATTTTATTTTTTGAAATTTGCAATGATTTTCTAAATAATTATTAATGACTGGTTTTATCATTATGTTAGCTTTTTAATAATCTAATCCATTAGTTATGGATTAAAAAATTTCGAAAACATTTTTCAGAAATATTTTTTGAATTATTGCTGTTGTCATAAGATGCGCTTATTAAATAAATAAATTATTAATGTTGTCATATTGGAAATAATTTTTGAAAAGTTGTTTGTAGGAGGAATAGGAATTTGGTACAAATGATTTTGTTGTAATATGAAGTCGTTGATATGACGAATTTTATTTGCCGTAACTATGATACAAAATGAATTGATGAATATCAATAATACAACCGATAATTTCAAATTCCATTTGATAGTAGTGAAGTTATTTGAGAGTTAGAGGTATTGAGGATTGCTAGAATTTGTGAAGTTTCGAAGATTAGTTAAAAAAGCAACCGATAATTTGAATTTTTTTTTGATAGTACGGAAGTTATTCACAGAAGACCTGTATTGAAATTAATGAGGTTTAATAAAGTTTGAAAAAAGCTACTTGTCGAATACCGAACTAAAGCAAAAGATTGAATATTCTGACCGATTAGAAAAAAGGATTAGATAATTTAATTAGATAAATTACTTAATGGTAGTATAGGTAAATGCCTTATAATATTTGAAGTAATAAATAAATCAAATAACATATGGACAAATCTATTATCGATAAATTATGAACAATATCGTTTTTTGATTCAACTATTCGACAAATTTTTCTTGTTTTTAAGATTTAATGCTATTTTTGTTAGATTATGTTTGTTAGAATGAAATTAAATATAGAAAAGTATTCAAATTTTATTTGTTCAAAATAGTACTAGCGTTTTTCTGATTAAATCTTTCATGTAATATTTCAAATGATATATTTATTCAAAAAAAAGAAAATAAATAAATAAGGCATAATGAATATTGAGAAAAGAGAAAGTTTTTGCAGCCAAAATAATTCATGTTATTAAAAGATTGAAATTAAAAAAAAAAAAAAAAAAGATGAAATAAAAGACTTCATCAAAATTGTTAGATTGTAAGATGCAACAGCATAGATCAAACAAGAAATTTAAAATTTACCTTTAAAATTGTTCGTGTCTTAATCAATTACAAAATTCATCATTGAATTTTAAAAAATTTCAATTTGATTGAAAAAATATTACCCACTTATCTTACATTGAAATACCTTCGTGTTTGCAAAAATATTGCTTAAGCAAGTTCATTGTCACTAAGCAACATGCTATATGTTTTGATAATTTTGAAAATGCAATCATTTTTGATAATTACATTATTGAAACAAAATCTTGATCGAAATCGAGTTTAATTGAAAAACTGTAAATTAATAAAAATTAGGGAGATTCAAAGATATGAAATCCTGTGATAGAAAACTTATCAGTTGATAACGATAACAGTGTCATATTTAAATAATGCATAATATTATATATATTACTAGCTTTTTTAAGATGCAAAACAAAAAGTTCCAAAAGCATGAATCATTACCTATAATGATGAAACATTACCTATTACTCAAAAGCATGAAAAATTACCTATAATGATTAACGAAATGATCGAACCAAGTTCAAAAGGTCCATTCTCTTAATTTAATTAATATAAAAGTAAATTATAAGATATTTATTCCTTTAGAAAGCTAAAATTATTTTAGATACAAAGAAACGGTAAAATAGCAAGATTTCTGAAAATTTAAGGAATTGGATCGAACAGTTCAACAATTTGCCGTCAAAATTATAAAACTAATGAATGAAAGTTAGGAAAAAAGAATAAAAATTACCCAAGGAAAACAAAAGAATCAGCACGGTAACTGGCAAATAGAAATTGTAATTATGATTCAAAATGATTTGAAAATTAAAAATTTTAGACAAGAAAATAAGGAAATAATAAAAACTGAAAAGTTATGAATTTTATTATTCTTAGAATAGAAATCAAAAAAAAAAAAAGAAAAAACACTGTTCGAATTGAAATTTTTTTAATCAATTTCTAGTAAAAAAAAAAAAAAAATGATATGAAAGGCTAGTAAAATTCCCGTATCAATCATCGAATAGAAGAAAAGTGATATGACAAATTGGTATAATCTCAAAATAAATCTATAATTCAATAATATCTGGTGATTTAGCAGTTCAAATTAATATTGAAGTGGAGAAAAATGAGAAAAATCAATATATTTTTTGTTTATCTTTTTGACTTTGTCTTTCTGGTTTTCTTTTGTTTAGAAATCCCATTTATTCAAATAAACTTGAGAAAATGATTTATCATTGGATGAATGGGTTGTTATTTTTCCTAAACAAGAGAAATAACAAGCCACTCATCCAATGACATATTCTTTGGACTGACTAACAGCTTTTTTTTCTTTTTAATCTAGGAAATCAGTAAAATTATTGGAATGTTATATAACATATGCTATCAAATCACTAGAATTTGTACAAACCACAAATTTTCAAATATAAACATGGAGGACTGGATTTTAAAGAAATTGAATTTTATCATCAAAAAACAAGCAAAAATGAAACTTCAGTAGAAATATTAGGGAATAATTAATCTTTAAAATGTTATTTCTGCTTGAAATTTATGTATTCAGTGATCAAGCTAAATCAAAATGCTCATTCAAATCTTCTGATAAATATTCCGATAAATTTTTTAAAGAGAAAAACTGGTGCAATTAGAAATCCCATTTATTCAAATAAACTTTTGACTGGCTTGCACTAATAACGGTATTTATTTATAGCATACTGCAATAAAATATCCATAATTTATAAAATTAAAAATTAGTTCATACCTCTTAATAATGCTAAATGATATGATATACTTGAAAGCAAGAGTTAATCATTCAACAAAAATTATGATAATAAAATAAAAGACAATACATTATCTGAATCACAGTCTATTCATTTTTCATCATCTGAATCACAGTCAATTCATTTTTTCTTCTTTTGAAAAAAGTTCTATAGAAATGAAGAAATGCTTGAAAACAAAAGGAAAGAACAAGTTAATTATTTCGGATACGAATAATTTGAATATTGCTTATTCGAAACGGACTTTATCAATCAAATCTTCCATTGCTCGGGCATCTGCTGCAAAACGACGTATTCCATCAGCCAAAAGATCTGTTGCCATTTTATCCTCATTCATTTCATACCGAAACATCGATTCAGTAAGTGAAATCTTCCGCATTTCAAATGATTCAGCTGCAAGATTTTTTTCTTTTCTTTTCGATATATTCAAACATACCAAACATTAATCAGCCTGATAATATTTTCCTTGGTAAAGAAATCGGAAATAGAACAAGTTTTGTATGAAAGAAAAAGCAATTTCATGGAAAAATCTGTGGATACACAAAAATATAAATTTACCTTTTTCTGGGCTCAAAATTACAGGAACATTTTCTTTGTCAACCGATAAATCTTTGAGTAATGGAGCACTGCAAAAAAAATTACATAGCTTGATAAGATCCCTCAAAAATGTAAAACACTGAATTTTTCTTTTAGTAGAGCTTCAACGGTAAAGGAAAGATAAAAGCGTTTCGTACCTGATGGTCATTAGATCACAACCAATAAGACCTTTGATTTCATCCACGTTCCGAAATGATGCCGCCATAATTTCTGTTTTATAACCATATTTTTTGTAATAATTATATATTTTTCGAACACTCTAGAGATATTGTAAGGTTATTGAAAATTATTTAATTTAAAAGAGAAAAATTTACACTTTCTTTCTGTTTTCATATATTGAATTGAATTTTTTCAAAAAAAATAAATAAATAAATTTGTTTTTATTTTATTCGTTTTTTTACAAAAAATCAAATTTAAATTTAAATTTGTTTTTACAAAATTAAATTTAAATTTAAATTTAAACTAAATTTTAAATTTTAAAAAATTTCAAATTTATCTAATAAAAATTTGAATAATGCAGAAGACCTGAACACCCGGATCCGTTTCACGTGTATAATCTTTCACATCTGTATTTTTCAAATACCAATCACGAATTCGGCCAACAAACGGAGAAATCAATGTCGCATTTGCTTCGGCACATGCGATAGCCTGATAAATGTTGAAAAGTAACGTCATATTACAGTGGACGCCGTGCTCACTTTCAAGTACGCTGAAATTGAGAAATTTGTTGACACAGATAAAAATGAATAATTAAATTAAAAAAAAAAAAAAACTTAAATCCAATCGCATTAACTGAAATTAGCGATGATAGAATAAAGATAAAGAGATAAGAATATATTTTCAAAAACTTCAGTTAAACAAAATAAAAAATATATGGGTTATTCATTTGTGAAAAGGCTATTAAAAGTATGAAATGTTTAATTAGGACAGTAAAATAATTCAATGAAATTCCTAAGGCTACATATCACAAACATCAGTGTTCAAAAACTTCAGTTAAACAAAAATGTAATCATACGACCATTAGAAAAACGCCTTGTCTATCCACTGGAATCAAAATAGTCCACCAATGAAAATGCATTTAAATAATCAAACAGTCTCTTTGCAAACTGATAGAATTATCTCTTAAATGAATGAACAAACCAGTCATTGCTAATATTTTAGTACAAAAATTGCACAAGATTAATAAAGTTCTGAATGATATAAACAAATGTTTCTGCATATTTGACAAGATGAACTAACCGAGCAGCTTGAATGCCTTCCCAAGATGCGGGTATTTTTATTAGCACACGTTTTCTTGGAATTCCTTCTTCTTCATATAGCTTTATAATAGCCAATGCTTTCTCAATTTGTGCATTTTTATCAAAGGCTAGCCTAAAAGTATATAATTTTATTGAACATATTTTTCATTTCAAAAAAGAAAAAAAAAAAGGAAAAAAAGTAAAGAAGATAAAGTAATAAACTAAACAAGATGTGATAACAAGATTAAAACAAAAAATCTATACCTAGCATCAACTTCCGTTGAAACACGACCAGGAACAACACTTAATACTTCTTTTCCCATCAAAACTGCTATTTTATCCATAGCCAAGGCACGGAACTATAGAAGATGAAAAAAAATCAAAAAGAAATAATTAATCTTCACAGAACTTACTCAATTTTCCACATTAAAGAATGGAACGAAAATTTCTCACGGATGAATCTTTTCTAGAAAGTTAATAAAGAATACATTCAATGAGTCATGTAATCATACTGCTATCATCTAAACGAATACTAGATGAGTCGATAATATACACTCACTATCAAATGTTTCGACTAACATATTTCATAATTATTTCAAAAATTCAGAAATTATTTAAAATAATTTTCGGAAAAACTTTACATCTTGACAAGTTAATGATGAGCTATATTTCTTGGTATATGCAATACCCTCATTCAAAAAACGTCTATAGTCATCAAGTTTGGATGCTGCCAATAGAATGGATGGATTTGTTGTAGCATCTACAGCACCAACCTCTTTCATTACTGCAAAAAAATAAGCATTACATCATTTCATAAAGTCAAAAATTTATAAAATTGGAATTTAATTCTTTAAATATTTCTTATGTTAAATTATAGCATAACATAATATTCCGGAAAATCCAAGTAAAATGAGAAACTACTATTGTATTTTGATTTTGCTAAAGATAGATGGCCTATTTTCATGAATCATTCTAATCAGAAGAAAGTCTATCTTTAAGGATCATTCTAACCAAAAGGTGAACCAGATGTGCTTAGTAATGATCTGGTACAAGATAAGTTCCTTCCGAAAAATCGAGATGCAATCATTTGCATTACCTACTTAGATGAACATAGCAGGAAAGATTCCATTATCATGATATGTTCAAGATTTTAATTAAAAAATAAATTAGAACTGCATCATTTCATTCCATTTCAACTTATTATCGAAGGAAACTTTTGATACATTCCTTTCAATTCTGTTCTTTTCTATATCTTATCTTATTCATTCCTTTTACATCATATTCTAGTCTATTCCATTTTCTGTTTTATTCTATTCCATTTCACTATTTTTGATTTCTATTTATTCTAAAAATAATTTCGGTTATATAACTAAAAATTCTTTTTCAATTTATCTTCAGTTTTCGGTTATACAATCGAAAATTGAAAATCAATTCAAATTTCATTTCTCTTTCTACAAGATATTTTCCATCATAAACCGAAAGAATAAACTAAAAAGGAAAAAATTTATCCAATCATTTTTCCCAACATCTTACCATTGAAATCAACAGAATCCGCGACAACTTTTGTCGACTTTTTCATCTGTTCCAAAACTGATGCCATAATTATGTCTGGAAAATCATCAACATATGAGTTCTTTGCAGTTATAATTAATTTACAAAAGTTGACAAATTTTATAAATTATTAAAGTTTTGCTTTTTATTTTTTACTTAATATAATTTATTTTTGAAAATTCGCCAACGCAAGTGATAAATGATAAATAGATTTCATAAATTCAAGTTGAATTCACATTTTCAAGCAATGAATATTTCAAGAGATTCTAAATTGTTACAATATGATATACGCAAAGCATGAATCCTTTCATTTATACTTCACTCCTTTATTTTGCATTTCGGCTCAGAAAATTATAAGAGTAAATCGGAATTTGAGAAAAAAAGAGTGAAATAAGAAATTTTTAAAAAATGAAAAAATTGAAATGAAATAAAAAAATTTTTGAAATAAAGCGAAAATTTGGAATCATAGCTACTGATATTTTCTAATATTTCGTATTTTTTAGTATTTTTATACATTTATGTTTTCTAAATATCCGTATTTTCAAGTTCAAACATCAACAAAGAGAACAATCAGCTTGGATTGGAAAAGAAGAAGATAAAAGAATAGATAGTATATCAAAATAAGAGTAAAGAGAAGAAGTGTATGAAATATAACAATATACTTGAGTGCACCATAATGAGATAGATAAATGAAAAGTAGAATAGAATGGATGTGATATGGAAAAGGAAAAGAAGAGAAATCCGGGAAAACAAACCGGAAAACTTGCTCACCATCCGAATTTCATCAAAATCCTGCCAACAAAAGCATGGCCATCCAACGATACATTACGCATTCCGGACTCAACTTTTCGGCTCTTTTCGCATCTCGAACCCAAACATGGCCGGTCAAGTAAGAGGTGAGCAGTTTTCCGGTCCGGTTCTACTTTAGATGGATTTGTCGGGGATATTAACGGTGGTTTTTCCGGAGGTGTTGCTGATGGTTTTGTGGGGAATGTTGCCGGTAATTTTACCGGTGTTGCATAGTTTCTCCTTGGCAGGCGAAGTTTCTTGCTTAATCTCTCATACTCGTCTTCTTACACGCAAACTCTATTATTCTACTATGTCTCTCCATTTACAGTAGTCTTTTTTTTTTCTAACTCATACTTATCATCAAATTTAATCTTATCAGTAAATTTTGCCATTTATCAGCTCAATTGTTTACCGAAATATTATCGATTTGCTTAATTGGCATCAATTTTCAAGTTTTACGTTGACGTATATACATATTATAGTATTTTAATGATTGTCAAATGAAAGATTTAGCTAGATTTAAGCCAATGTTTATTAAATTAACGTGCAATAGCTGGTACGTTCAAAAGATGTCATATTTTTTCATCAGGGAATTTTTGACATATTAGATTGAAATTTGTATGAAATGCGAATTTAATAAAAAAAGAAAAGATAATTGAGCAAGAAGTAATTTTCGATACAAAAATGAGAGAGTGAAAGTAAGAGATAGGAAGAAAAAAAGAAAACTATAGTATCTATTGAAATAGGCGAAATTTAGAAGGATAAGTCAAGTTGAATAAGTTTTAAATTAAATAGATAAAATAGAAATATTTCATAAATAAGTGAAATAAGAAATGAAATTTAAGTAAATAAATTATGGAAATATTTTTTGAATCAATGAAGTAACAAATGCGGAATAAACGAATGATATTGAAATGTATGAAATGTTTTGAAAATATTTCTTAAATAGATGAAATAGCGAACGAACACTAAATAAATTAAATATTGAAGTGTTCTTTAAATGGGTAAAATAACAAAATGAACTTTAAGTAAATTAACTATTGAAGCAGGCAATAATTTTCTTTACTTTTTTATTATTTGTTTGAACGAATGAAATTTAAGTAGGTAAAATATTGAAGTGTTTATTGAATGAATGAAATAACAAAATGACGAATTAACGAATAGAATTAAGGGATGTTTAAATACATAAAATATTTCGAAATATTTCTTGAATGAGGGAAATAGCTAAATGAAATTCAAATAAGTAAAATGTTTCAAAAAAAAAAATTCTTGAATTGATGAAATAGCGAAATGAATTCATCTTTTTTGTAAAGAAACGTTAAATGACGAATGAAATTTTACATCGTTAGAAGGAAAAAAGAAAAATTCTCAATACTAGTTTTCTGATTACAATTTTCCTTATCAGTAGATTGATTTTTATGCATTGACACAATCGAAGAGTTAATCTTTGACCTTAATTTTATTTTGAGATAGAAGTGCAGTTGTATTTTCAAAATATTTACGTAAAATTAGACTTTTATCGGTACTTTATTATTTTAAAACAAAAGGTTCGTAATTTTTCAAAATTCAAACTTATTTTTTGTCATGCATTTTGAATTTGATGTTAAAGACTCTCGGATGCTTTATAAATTCTCTTCATTATTTTTGTATATGTATTAAATAGTTTATATTTTGTTTACTACGTCAATTACTTCATTTTTACATATGATTACATCGTTAACTTCAAATTTTTATTCAATTATTTAGCAAATTAAAAGATTTGTTTTATTTTTGATATTTCAAATTGCATAATATCTGAGAAAAAATTATAAAGCTGTAAAATTGCTAATTAAATATTTCTTCATTTTCAAATAGTTATTTCCTTAAATTCATTTTTCCATCCCATAGATTGATGTGTAAAAATCAGTGTTTTCGTTGTTTATGATGAAGTCAGTAGAACTGGTGATGTTGTGAAATTTACCAAACTGGTATTTTTATGACGATATTTTTAAATTGAATACTTTTTTATAGCTTCCTGATGAACTGATTAATTGGATTGAACAGATGAACAAGTGAATCACTGATCGTTTAATGAATGAATAGATAAGTGATCAGTTAAATCTATGAATGAAATGATGGCTCATATTTCAGTCCCGGAAGATATTTATGAAATTGTTGGAAAATTAATGTTTGCATATGGCGATGAAGCTGAACCAATTGAAACGTTAGTTTTTTTTAATAAGAATTTGAATTATTTCATGAAATTACATTCAGCTTTAGTAATTATTTCTTATAGTTAAAATTATTTATTAGTTGGCAATGACTAACTTTGCATGATATCAGGTTTTTTAATCGTTGTATTTTGGTTGATTGATGCACCAACCGAAACGCGAAGATTGAAAACGCAAAAATTACTAATTTGTTAATTTTGTAGCTTTTTTGTGACCTTGAATTATGTTACATATACCGACGGTCTTTATGCCATGAAATATCTGCAGTTTCAGTTTTTTTATTCTTTCTACATTTATGTATCTTTATTATTTATGCAGTCTGGAAACAAAATTTAATATATCAATATTCCGTTTTAATTCTCAGTATTATTATATAAAATTACTTTGCTTCTTTTTTTTCGTTTTACGCGTTAATTTTAATTTTTAATTAGAATTCACAGTATAATCATATTAAAGAAAAAAAAGATTTAAATGAATGAATGGAATCTTTTAGATGTCAGCAACTCGTCGCCGACATTTTGCATAATCAGTTGACGGATACAATGAATAGAGCTAAAAAATGTGCAACATTACGAGGGTAGAAAATATTTTTTTTTTTGAATTATTTCGTTTCATATTTTTCATGAATTTTGAAATTTCGTTAAAAATTTTTTATTCATTTGTTTTCAACTTTAATTTTTTTTGCAGGTGCAAAAAAATCGAATGTGTGGATTTATTATTTCTTCTACGCCAAAAACCGTTCCATCTTGTTCGGATTTATCGTATGGCTAAGGTAAATAATTCATGAGCATTTTTTTTTTTTAAATAGATTCAATATCTTGAAGAGAATTTACGAGATCTATTCGAAATTTAAGGGATTCCCCTGAATTTTTACATTTTAGAGATTTTTTCCATACATGTTGCATATATATTTGCAATCATGAAAATTACTTTTTTTTCGTAAGATTTGAGCTGAAATTTAATTGGTAATGAATTCAAATTGATGTAGGAAGGACATTTAACAGAAGACAAGCATCAAGGAAAGAATAAAAGTCATATATATCATTTTACTGCTGAAAATTAAAATTATATTGACTTGAATGAATATAATTTTTTGCAGTCAGCAGATTTGCTAAAAGGTTTCAGTGAAGATTATGAGACGGAATGTGATATTCTAGTTGGAGTTCCGAGTAGCGGTTCAGATTTCTGTGGAAAAGAGTTTGTCATTAATTGAATTCCTTAAATGATTCGTTGATTTTTTTTCCATATCTAAATAATTTATGATATTTTAATGGGATTAGAGTTTTTAATATATATTTAGCTGCAATTGATAAAAGTTATGTAGCTTTTGATACACTTTGGTGAGTAACAACGAATTTAATATCATGAAATAGAGCAAGAAATATGCTGAAAGAATAGATTAGATGGCTTTGTATTTTTCTATAAATAAGTCATTTTGAAATAATATAAGCAATGATTGTTATGCTACTGAAATTTCAGCTTGATTGTAGTGATGTTATTCCAATTTGTACTTTTTTGTGCAGTGAGTATTATTTTAGTGTAAAATGATTATAATAGTAAACAGTAATATTGCTACCGATTGGCTCATTGAGCTTATTATTCAATAATTTATCAATATGTATTATTAGTAAAAGAAGCATATTAATGATTTCAAATAAGTAACAGTATGTTTGATACTTATTAATAACAATTTACTTTTGTAAATTGTTTATTTGCATGTATATTTTATTTTAGAGCACAATCAATATATGATACTATTGGATTATTCGATGTAACGGGCGAGCTGCAAAGGTATCTGAAAAGTGATGTAAAAGTTGATGAAGAAAAACGCGAACGATTGAAAAGATTATCAGAACGTACAGCACTGATGGATGAAGATGAGTATAAAGAATATACGGTAGCAAGAACATATAGTTTCTGCGCTGGACATGGCGTTAGGTATTAATTTGAAATTAAAATTTATTTCAATATTTAAAAAATTTTCAAGCTCAAATCCATTTTCATGTCTTAGATACTTCAAATGATTCTTTTTGCAGTTAACGCTTTCAAATTATCTGAATAGATATTCTAATATTCAGAGATGAATATTTAAGGACCAGGTTTCTTTTAGGAACTTTTCAGATTCATATCTGTCATGCAGTTGAGTAATTATTACATTATGCATTTTACTGAATAATTAGTATTTGAAAATGGCATATTTTGACAAAAAAAAATAAATTTTCTTAATTCACATTTTAGATTTTTATAAATTGCAGGAAAGCAAAAATTGGTCGATTTCTGAAATGGTTGGGCAGTCCTGAAATTGCTCCAAATGCTCTAGTGGTCCTAAACTATATGGCATGTGAAATGATTTGTTGTATAGTCGAGGGTGCATTATGGTCACGAAGGGAAGAGGGAAAGAATCATTTCGTTGATATTTATCCCTTTAAAGCTTTGCAACCCAGGCATTATGAGGAATCGCTGCGAAAAAACAAAGCATATATGATTGGTGGTAATATTCTCGTTGGATCCTATCAGTGTTAGCTTGCACTGAAAATAATACTTCCATGGGGAAAAAATTGCAAGAAATGCGAAGCAGGTCGCATGAAACGAAATTCATTATCTCTCTTTACCAATGTATTCGCAAGAATGTTACACCAAGAAAGAAATCATGTTGTAAATTGTAAGTAACCAATTATTCCTGGTAACAGCGATATCGTTTGTTGTGAAAGTAAAATATTTCATGGTGTATATTATCTCCTATTTATCATTTATTTGTTTATGTTAAATAAAGTTGAGTTTGGATGAAACTTTTTTGTATTTTATTTCATTAAAGCCTTTGAAATGAATCGGAAGAAATTTTACGAGCTTTCATATGATGGTTTTAGATAGTTGGAAATATATTTAAAAAAAAAAAAAAAAAGAATCAGATTTTAAAATATATTGGAATTTCGGGATACTTGATTGAAAATAAAAATAATGAAAATAATTGGAAATAGGTTTAAACAAAGCTGTAGAATATCGAAGAGAATGGTGACATAAATTGAAATGAAAGAAGAGATTTAAATTCAAGCTGGCAAGGAAATAAAAATGGAGCATAAAAAAACTAAAAGCGAAACTCAATATTTTTCTGCAGAAAGGTTTCTAAAACTCGTAACTTCTAGAAATTTTTAGAAATAATCAGTGATTAAGTTTTCAATAATTTTAACTCCTTCATCTGATAATATTTACTCGGCTTTCTTGAAATTCTGTATATATGATATGTCCAAGTTTGCTTTACATGAAAATGTTAGCATTTTTAGATTATCTATTTTTTCAAAATATTGAATAATTTAGGTTGAGTTTTTTGTGGTTAATAATTATTATTTAAAAAAAAAATTGAGGATGATCATTTATCGCTAAATATCTATGTCACTGTTTGTTCTAAAATCTATTATATTAAGGCATTATTAATAAGATAATCAAAATAGAAAGGGAAAAGATTTCAGTGGAATATAAAAGAATCTAAATTAATTATAATAATTCTCACATCTATGTATTTGGACATTTGGACTAATAAGCCAAGAATTTATTGATGTATAAATGAAGCCAACAAAGCTGGTCCTATCTGGTTTGAACGAAAAACGACAACAATCTTCGTTCTCATATCGATCCTCACGAAATCCATTTTACAATTTCAAGTCATTAAATCCAGTAAATTGTTGTTTTTTTTTTTTCTACTAAATTACATTTAAAAGAAAAAAAAAATTATCATACATTTTGTTCTTCGATTGAAATATTGTATGATTAATTATATCATATATGGTACTAAAAATATTAATAACAGATACTGATTTATGATATCGTCATTATCTTTATCTTTTTACTAATAATAATTTAAAAATTAAAAATACTATTTATAGAAAAGTATCATCAATGATCACGATTATTGATTACAATTATTGAAATAATTTGGCCTTAATTGTGAATGTATAATCATTATATTTCGAATAAGAATTGATTAATTTATTATAATTATTATTTGAAAACATCAATAGAAATTATTCTTTGTGACTGAGAACTTTTTCAGAAGCACAATTTACAAAATGATGAAAATTTGAAAACGTCACAACACACATCCGATGAAACCATCAAATTGTGCTATCCGAAATCTGCAAGGAAAAAATCTTTATTAAAGCTTTTTTATTCTCAATTACAGGTTCAAACAGAATGAAAGTTTCTTTTTTTTTAAATTAAAACGAAGAAAAGAAATTGGTCATTAGTTTTGATTTAATAAGATCACATTAATTTGAATAAAAATCTATTGTCCAGTTAGTGATAATAAATGAAATATGGCAGACATATCATGATACTGATATGTGTTATCAGGAAGAAAAATAAGCATTAAATAAAGTTTAAAAATAAAAATAAAAAAAGGAAATTGCATGTTGTGATTTGTGATGTAAATGTTAGAGATAAGAAATGATATAGATTTTGGTGGAAATAATTTTTTATAATCTTACGAAAAATAATGCTAAGAATATCTTATCGAAAAGAATTTGATGCTAATTAGGAAAAAAATTGAAAAATATGAAAAAAAAAAAGATATATCTTTAAAAAGGATTAATTATAAGTAAAATATTTGATTAATTTACAGCTTATCTACAACAAATCCATTGTTCATTCGACATTTCCGGTTTTTATTTTGATAGCTTATTCATTTTTTGGTGGATTGACCTTTTATCTGATTGAATGTCCCAGCGAAAAATTAATGTTGGTTCAAAAGAAAGCATATTTCAAATTGGAAGAACGTAAGATGTATCGAATGATACTAAGCACTGAAAAAATGATCCTGCAAATTCGATCCAAATATAGCAATAATCGATTCGAACTGAGTAAAAATATTCGAAGTTATAAATGCTTTGCGTTAAATCGAATCGATAAGGTTTGAATTCATTTTTATCTGGAAATAAATTTTTAAAATTTTCAAATTTTATTAACAGATTATTTTGAGTCAAAATTCTCATATCAATGAGTAAGGAATCCATCAGATGTTGTTGATGTGCAGAAGAATAGCGATAAAAAGAATTCGGATTGTTTCCGGATTACTTCTCCTCTTTTCAGTCAATTAGAATCATCAGAAAATCTGGACGGTCATTTCTTCGCTTCATTTTCTCTGAAATCTATTTAGTTTAAAATCCATTATTTTGATGGATTATTATTAAACAGTCTAGTGATGGAACTGATGATCGATGTCCGGATTACCTGATAATAATGTTGCCAAATCCGAATGATTATTCCATCTTTTCATATCCTTCTTTATCCGCAGTAAAATCTGAGATACACCAGATAGTTTTTATTTTCTTAAGGTTTTCCCGCTCAAAATATGAAAACTTTTTACTTCTTTATTAAAAAATATTAGCTAAAAGAAAGAAAGATTGGTCTGGTTGAAATATTATGAAATTTTTTGAAAATACTGAAATAAATTAGAAGGAATACCGGAAACCATGAATGGGATAGATTTATCTGTATAATTATTTTTATGAATTAAGCTAAACTTTGCATTTTGATTTCAGATTAATTAAATCATTTTCGTATTTAATTTTATATAATTTAAAGACAGTAAATACAAGTTTCACATATTTCATCCTTTGGGCCGGACGTTTTTTTTTTTTTTAATTAAATTAAATAAACAGAGTTAATAAATAAATAAATAAATGGGCAACAAAATGTTAATAAATTAGTAAAAATGTAAACAGATAAATAAATGAAACAATGAATGAATGGATGAATAACTAGTAGGCAATTAAAATCAGTTAGATAATTACTAAATAATGAATATATAAATAGGTCGATGTATAAATAAACAATTGATTTGTTGTATAAGTAAATAAGTTATAAGTAAATCGATAAATAAATAGATGGAAAATGAATAGAAACATAAATAAGAATAAATGAACAAATTTTTATAGTTAGCAGTAGGTAATCAGTAGGTAGATAAATAAATAAATAAATAAATGAGTAAATAAATAAATAAATAGATAAATAAATAAATAAATAAATAAATATATACAATAAATATATACAAAAATTTGTTTCTTTTATGCAACTATTAGCACAATAAATAAAATTACGAAATTTCATAGGCAATTTATTGGTACATCCTAAATGTATACCATTTATCGGATCAGGAAAGTTATAAAGCTAAAATATTGCACTCAGCAAATCCGGAAATTATTTGGATTCATCATTTTGGTAATAAATTTGGTCAAATCCATGCTCTGAGAAATTATACTGAACAGGTAATATTATTACTATTAATTAAATCTATACCTAATAGATATTACCTAAGTTATGCTAGACTTTCTGCATTTTAATTAGATGAAAATACGGTAATGTAAATTAATTAAGGACGGGGAAAGTTATTATTAAGCTTATACAATTCTTCACATCATATTAGTATTATTCCGTTTTAGATTATTACTTACCTATTACTTATCTTATCAGAAGTTTCTTCGTTTCAGTGTTTTATCACCATTAGGGATCAGTTAGATTAGATCTTTTCTTGAAATATAATATTTAAATTATTTGACAGATGTTATAAATAATTTCGTTATTAATGCTATTATTAACTTTTTCTTTCTTTTATATTCATTTATATATTCAAATTAAACTTAAAAGTAACTATATTTTGTTAATTCGATTAATAAATTTTTGAAGAAAATTCCTGATCAATGGAGATAACTTTAAAAACAAAAAAAGATGCAAGTTTGACTTAAATTTCATCATTTTACATATAAAAAATTGAATCAAAATTTAAGTTTAAATTAATAATTATTGACAAATGCTTGATTAATAATTTTTAATGATCCCACAAATTTTCAGCTGTCATTAAGATATTGGGAAATTGCACTGGAACAAAATGCGAATTCAATTATTATTCGTCGCAAAATGAATGCTGCTTTATCGCATTTTGAAATTTTAACTGGTTTAAATCATCTTTTTACTCCAACTTGGACATTTTGGAATGCAATGTTCTTGGCTGGTAGTTCTTTAACAGATTGATAACGAAAATATAAATGATAAAGAAGATAAAACAAAAATATCACCATATGAATTGACAACTGATATTGCTGTTGCGATATTTTCGGTGTGATATGAAAAATATTTGGCAAATTTGTTGTGCTATATAAACTTATGTCAAAATTTTCTTTTTCCTATCTCTCATCATAATTTGAAGAGATTTAATTAACCATTTCTTATTTTTATTTTTCGATAAAATTAACCAATCAAAAATTTAGGAATTAAAAACAAAAAATCAAATCAATCTTTCATATCATATGTTTATCTTCTTTTCTTCATAATTCTTTGGACTTTTTTTTAGTTAAGTTTTTTTTTTGCATTTTTAATTTTGAAAAAGTATTTGCTGAAATAATTCGTAAAGAAATAGAATTTCCTTAAATTATTTTTGCAAAAAGAAACAAAAAAAAAGAACGAGAATATCCTGATTGTGATATGATACTAATACTGATATTGATATGATAACGTTTAGTGACAACTTATACAACGATAGGTTATGGTAATATAACAGCTCAAACTAAACTTGGACGATTAGCAACAATGCTATATGCAACAATCGGTATACCACTTGTATTAATGATTTTGCATAAACTTGGCCGACAATCACTTCAAGTTTTGGAACAATTTTGGAATCAATTCCTAAGGTTAATTATAATTTCAAATTAGATTAGAGGGTTAGGAGTAAATTAAAATGAAATTAAGTCAAGTAAACAATAAACAAATGGCATAAAACAAGCAATAACGGAATATAATAGTTAATTAAATCGAACAAAATAGATGGAATGATAATTAAATAAATATAATTGACAGAAATTGTGAAAGATTACAGGCATTATGTATAAGTTTACGATTAAAAAAGTTTTAATGTTTGTAATATTTGAGAAAATTTTGCAAATAATTAATTATTCATTACGAACCCATTATAAATCTTTAATTAATAATTAATTTGGATATTATTAATACAAGGTATAAAAACAAAGTTTTCAAACTTCAATCATTCAAATATTAATTTATCAATTGTCTAGCGATTATCATATTTAATAACAACTATACAACATTATTTTAACTATTTTGAAACATTAAGATGTTTTGAAAACTTGACTGTATATGAAAAGTGATAGAAAACTTATCAGTTGATAACGATAACAGTGTTATATTTAAATAATGCACAATATTATATTTAGTACTAACCTTTTTAAGATGCAAAATAAAATTTCTCCAACTTTCTTTTTTATCTTCAATTGCAGTTTAATGGAGCATATAGCGTGGATATGTTCCGGTAGAGCGGTAAAAAAGAAAAAACAAAATTCGCTTCATAATGGCCATATTCCACTAGTATTACCGGTATGCTATTTTTTTATTCTTAAAAATTTATTCGAAAATGTTTTTGCTTCCTTCCGCTTACGTCTACCCATCATTTCATTTATGGCAATAGATTTTTCCATCCTTTTAATTCCGCCTAACCACTCGTGCTTTTTTTGCCCGTTATTCGATTTTCTACTGCCTTTCTTCATCCATCGGATGATGATAATGAATAAATAATTTATAAAAATAAAGATATAAATCTTCATTGCTGTTACTCCTTACATAACTTCACAAGTTCTTTACCTATTACTTTCAAATTTTGACCTTGTATTCGAATCGACGCGTATTTTTATCTTGATATATCTACTTTTTTTTTTTACCTATCACACCTGTGAAAGATGAGAATAAGTGGACGAACACCAATGATTTGAAAATTTCATACAGCATTGCATTCGAAATTGATGCAAAGTTGCATTCCAAAAGGAACTGTTTGAAGGATTTTGGAGATTTAAGATTTTGAACAAACAAACATTCGCATTTCTATTTATATGGATTAGCTGGAACCGTCCTTGCGGAGTGTGACCGGGTACAGCTAGTAATAATATAATAAAAATTGATGACGGTGGTGTTTTTTCTTCCAAAAAAAAAAAAAGACAGCCTTTTGTACTGATTCTTAAAGAGTTATATTTCATCCAGCAATACTTAAATAATTAATTAAAATTAATTAGTTCTTGCAACAAGTATCCTTCCTGTGTTTCGTACTCCATAACAAGCGAAAAATTCTTCGATAGTTCCATAAATCTGTAGTGCTCAAATCTCCATTTAGAGAAAGTATTACTTCTTTTTTGTGTGTGAGAGAAATCATAGGACGGACAGAAGGATTTCAAGCTGCAGTGTTAATACAAGGATTGAAGCTCATTAAACCGCTCGAGGAGAATTTAAAAATTATTTCTATTCTATTTAGGTCATCGAGTTCACTTGTAAAGCGAAATAAAAATTTTTTAATGAAATTATCACTTCATTAACTTTAATAATTGGCGAATTAAATTGTCCACAATAAGTTGAATCATTTGCAACAACCAAGTTATTAAACATATTTTCTAAATTCCTTGCAACAGTAATCTCGTGTATTAGATACGTTATTTTTCCATTTCCACGCGAAGCGCAGCCGGGTGCAGCTAGTTTAAAATATGCAAAATGCGAATAGAATTTAATAGCTATAATAATTAGGGAGCTGCCATACTTTGCATGTAAATTCCTCATGAAGCAAAAAACAGACAAAAAAGCTCGAAATACATGCCTTATCTATTTAAAACACTCATCTATTCGAATGCAACATTGTATAAAATTTCGAATCAAACGGTGAAGGATTTGAAACGTTGCAAAAAGTAACCGGGGTCAATGAAGAAAATAGGCGTGGTGAATAAATTCTGTCCGCTGGTGAAGGCGTGATCAAAAAATTCACTCCGTTCACTTACTTTTAGCTATCCTGTCCGTGATACGTAAAAAAAAGTATGTCTATATAAAAAAGAACGCCTATTCGAATATAAGATTGTGTCAAAATTTGAAAGCAATCGGTGGAGAGCTTGCAACGTTTTGTAAAGAACTACAAGGCGCATTTACATTTTTATTCATGTAGATTAACATTAATTTTCTTTAACTGATATTAACCAAAAAAAAAAAGTAAGGTAATGCTAAATATAATGTAAATTTCCGATTAATATTTTTTTCATTTATTAAATTTTTTTATTTCTTTATTGTTGCATGGATAATATAAATTATTTTTTTAAGATTGGTATTACAATAGGATGGGTATTCCTGTGTGCTGTAGTTTTTTTGGAATTCGAAAAGGATTGGGATTATTTTACAAGTTTCTATTTCTTCTTCTGTTCACTTACTACTATTGGTTACGGTTAATCATATATACTTATTATTAATTCTATTTTAATTTTATTTGTTTCTACTATTTAACTTTATAATATCGTTATATTTGTTGAAAAGTTTGGAATTAAGGATTATTTTTAGTTTTTTTCTTTCGAATTTTTTTTTTTTGCTTATATTTGCAAAAAAAGACTTTTTAAGTTTTATATTTTAAAATGAAATTTTAAGAATGAGAGTATAATTTAAAATTTAATGCAAAATTTAAATTTTTCAAATTTCAAAATAATTTTAGGCGATGTAACACCAACGAATTCGGTAGATATGTTCGTAATTTTTGGGTTAATAATGATTGGACTTGCATTATTCAGTATGTGCATCAATGTTCTTCAAATTAAGCTTGAATGGTTATTTGAGGAATTACTGGAAGCATTATTGATGGAATACAAGCAAAAAGGTGTTCCTGCTGAAGAACTAAAAGTTCCGGTAAAATAAATTCACATTTTTGTATTTAATTGATGAATTTTGACCCAATCAAATGAAAAATGCTGAATATCGATTTACAAAAGTTTTATTTATCTTTGATTCAGAAATCATGGATGCATAAAATAGCATAATTATGATTTATATAAGGAATTACAAAGTATATATAACTACTTTTAATAAATATTTCAACATCCAGATTACGGAGAAAAATAATGAGAAGGAATAATCTTACTTCCTGAAACTTGTAAAAAAAATTTAGCTTTCAAAAAAATCCATCAGAAATTTAAGTTCCAAAGAAATTCATTAAAAATCTGGGCTTAAAAAAACCAAAAATTTAGGTCCTAATTAAGATTTGAAATTTCTCAATGAAATTTCCAAACTCTCGATCAAAACAGCTGTTAGGTGGAATAAAAAGGTTTTTATAATTTATATTTTAGTTTTCAAAACCTTTCATTATTTCTTGGAGTGATAATTTAATAGCAAAAAATAGTAAAATTTCAAAATTTGAGAATATCTAATAAAGATGACAATACTGTTTGGATATCTCCATAAATTTGTAACATTAAAATTAATTTTAAAGAATTGAAACAGGAAAAAAAATATACAATTAAAAATTAGTATAATTAATAATTCAAATTTACAGTAATTATTTTCTTTGGTTTCAGACTAAGACAGATTTTTTTTCCATATGGCGTATGTGGCGTAAACGAAAACGTCAACGAAAAATCCAACGTAAGGATACAATCGCAAATATCATACTACCACGTTTCAAAAGTGATCGGCGTGCACTATTAGAACATTTACGCCATACGCTTTGCATGGTAATTCATCATTTAGATTTTAATTGATTTTCTTGACGAAATAACTGATTTTTTCCAAGTTATGTATGTCATAATGATTCAAGATTATTAGCATGATTACGCATATCATGAAAAATGATGATTCAAGAATATCGAGAATTACAAATAGTGTTTTTTTCTTAAGTTGTTTAATTTTTTAGGTATTATTAAAAGAAGCATTTATGAAGGGTGATTATTGATAGTATTATAAATAGAAATGATTCAGTGACTCCTTCATTTTTATTAAAAGTTTATATGTTTTCCGAAAACAATTAGAAAATCAGATTGAAGACTTAGTTATTTTCTAAATTTGGACGAAATTTATGTGTATATTAATTATTTAAAATGAATCATCTCTACTTCAATTACACTTTATTACTGTATTACTTTAACTGTACAGTAATTTTTTGGATTATCTTTTTTTTTTTTTTCTCATTTTTATACTAAAGGAGTAAGAAAAAATAATGCTAATAGCATTGATGATAAATAATTTCAGGTAAATAAAGGTACTCAAACTGAAGAGCAAATTGCTCAAACATTTATAAATAACAAATATTTCGATGGTGTATCCTGGTCGGATCTATCAATGCTACCAGTGATAGCAAATCATCCAGTTCCTGTTAAAGCTGAAAATATGAAAAATATTGAGTCAGATTTTTAAATTTTCTAGTATTTTAAATTTGAATTATTGGATCTAGTAGTAAAACTAGCAAAAAAAAAGAATTTAATTTCATTATTTGATTTCCTAAATATAATATTCCATCATATTATAAATTTTAATAACGATAAATTATGCATAAATGATTTTTATTCGATTCTCTACTGATAACACTGATAAAATGAATTCTATCTGCAGTCATCAAATGATGATTGTATCACCGCAAATGTATGAAATGCAAGAATTATGCATGATAACAACAACAACAGCTATGTTACATGATGTTGCAATATCAAGTTTGCCTTTTTAAATTCAATTAATTTCATATTTAATTTTGCAAAACAAAAATTTAAATTAAAACTAATGGTTATTTGATTTTTATTAAACTATTAATAATATCGCATCGATAATTTGATATACAGAAAATCACTCATCATAAATTTTATTGAAGCATAAATGAGTTTAATTTCAACGAATAATTTTCCATATCTGGAAATAAGATGCATTTATCAAAGATTAATTAATCAATAAATATGATATTTATACAAATTATGAAATATGTTTCAGATGAGAAAATTAAATAATTAAGTCAAAAACTAGATATATGATATAAAAATTGTTGAAAAACCGAAACAGATCGATTCAAAAATAAAAATTCTCAGAAAAATAATATCTCTTCTTTTTTTAGTCATCTAGAATTATGGCTTACTCTGATTTTCATTCCAACATATTAGAAATATATCAGTATTGTTTGGTTGCTATTAAAATTCTTGATGAATTTAGCTAATCTCTTCTCTGTATGATAATTTCTTATTTTTGCTCAAAAAAGAAGAACGAAAGAAATTGAATGAAACTATAAGAGAAATTTAATTGAACCAAAGTACTTATTAACGCCATAATTTTTTCAGGTAACCAACAATCAATTTCCGATGATCAACCATCAGTTTCAAATAATCAGCAATCAATTTCAATAGACGAATCAAAAAGATCAACATTTGATAAAACCGTAGAAATTGTATCATTAACATCACGAAAATTGGAAGTACCACATTATATGTATACGACTCCAAAAGCTAAACGGGTAACATTTTTTCTTTTTTTCTCAATGAAAAATGATATGATCTATTTTTTTTTTTTTTTTTTTTGTTTTTAAATCAGAAGTTAAAATTTTTCAATTTATTGAAACTAAAATATATCCTGCACAAATTGAAATTAATGTCGCGAATTCTTTTGTTTTTAATAAAATAAATTTCAAAATTGATTTTTCTTAATCAAATCATATTGATTGTACTCAGTAATATATATCAAAGATTTTAACAGTATCCATAAATCTCCTAAAAGAGGCCTGTAATGCACTAAAATATTGGTTCCTAAGTATTCTTTTTTTTTCCCATCAACTTTTTGCTTTTGTCAGTGGTACCAATTATTTGACATATTACAATACAGTTTTATAATTTTAGAAAGCTCCATTGTAATTCAAAAATTAACCATCTTTTTTGTCCTGATTTATCGCGGTGGCTCGCATCGAAAACTTTATAAAAATATTTCTTAAATTATATACCATTTTACTTTGAATAAATAATAATATACTGTAAAAATATGCGATATATTTAAAACAACATATTATCATATAATAATCTACCCAAATCAGCATATTTTAAATAACAAATTTATAAATTTTAAATTATTTGAAATTATGTGTCGGCTTATTTTTACATAATGTTATTGATTAAATTGTCTTTTTCCCAGCAATTTTTCGTTACAGAAGTATACTTCAAATATACTTTATAATTTGTTTTAAATAATAAATCTCAAATTGTTCCCAAATTCTTTTCGATTCATTCCAGATATATATCGATGAGTTACATCGATTATTTGCTGAGATAAAAGTACGAATTGACGATTGTCATGTATTGGTAGACAGCAAAAATCATAAACAATCCGGCGGAGCTGAATAATCTTTAATCAATGAAAATAATCTTTGATGATTTTTCGTTTTTTTTTTTTTTTTTTTCTTCGAGTATAATTATTGATAGGAATGAAAAAATGAAGACAATTAGAACTGAATAAAAGAGAAAATTATAGTTGTAAAAATATTTCAGGAGCACTTTTATGAGCAAATCTTGGTTTCTCGAACTGTTTTTCTTTTTTTTTCGAGCCAATTCAAAAAATGTCTATCAGAAATGCAGAAATGAAATTTAGGGCCAAATCTAGAAGTGGAGCAGAACAAATTATGAACTATGTGGTTGCATAAACGAATTTGAAATTCTTACATACTGTATAATAAAACCTTATTGTATTCATTGATATGAACTGAAAAAAGGAATAAAACTTACCTACAAATAATATTTCAGTAAAGAAGATATTATCTATCGTTTGAAAATATTATCATTTCTGGACAGATTTAACAGAATAAATGATATCTTTTTGCTTAATCTTTATCTTTGTGAAAAATAACTTGTGATTAGGTTATTTCTAATATATATCTTGATGATTTTTAAATATTGATACGACAAATAGAAGGATATCAAACTATCAAATTACTCAAAAAAAATTTTGCAAATTGCGAAATATAACTTTCAATTTGTTGAAAAAATTCTTTTTTTTTTCGAATCACTTGCAAATCTTCCGGATTATTGAGATTTTTACTAAATCATTGAATAACTCCTGGATCATTGAAATTTATTCAAATTAATAGAAATTATTTTACATAAATTAATATTAACTGGTTAAAAAAAAAAAAGAAGAAAAATTCCCATTTTTTGCTCAAAAAAACGACAACAAGAAACTGAAATAATTCGTTCAAAAAATTTATATGCTTTTTATATACACGCGTTGCTGTGGATCATTCTGGTTAAGTGGAAAGGAATGAAAAAGGAAACCCAAAAAACTAAAATAATACATAGAAACAGGTTGCTCCCATTCTCTGCTCTTTATCAATCCCTTTCACGTACTATCTCATTCTCCTTATATTTGTCTAGTTGTTCGAAAATTTGTCTCATAACGCGGACGTGGAGAAAATTTTCAAATTGAAAATTTTGCGGGTAGTGGGGTTTCGAGTAATGTGTGTGTCGAAATTTTCATTTGAGGGGGAAGTGATGTGGCTAATTCTCGATCTCGATCATCGCAGTAGTTGGGGACTCTTTTTCCGCCGTAACAGATTATCAGTCAGACAAATTTACTTATAATAAAATAGAAGAAAGAGAAGACTAATAGGCATGGACAATTTTGTATCGTTTAAGGTCGAAGATAAAGAAATAATAGGCCCTTACAAGAAATATAACCCTGCTTATGTAGATTTTGTTCTAACATTTAGTGCTTCATTGTACATAATATTTATTCACTGAGATCGAATTTGAAAGCTCTTAAATGAGATAGTAATCATCTATTATTTATTCATTAAGGGCTTGCTAAAAATATAGACAAGGGAGTATCGCAGAAATTCTACGATGGATAATAAGCAATCCACAAAAAGCGATGATAATACTGAAAAACCTGCTAATAGTAATACTCGACCAAAAATCCGTGAATGGACGCTGAATGATTTCGAAGTTGGCAGGCCATTAGGTCGAGGCAAATTTGGCAATGTATATTTGGCTCGAGAAATTGAGTCCAAATTCGTGGTTGCCCTCAAAGTTGTATACAAGACACACTTGGGATCAGACAGTTTGAAGCGTCAATTACAGCGTGAAATCGAAATCCAGTATCATTTAAGGTAAGCTGTTTCAGATCGATATTCATATATAATAGTGTTGAGATAAACATTTAAATTTTATTGTTTAGGAAAAACCCGCTTAGTTGATCTCATTTTATATTTTTTTATTATATTATTCGTCTTGATTTGAAACAGTGCAAGAAATTTGCTGCTTGGTCTGGACGAAAATATCTTTTTCGTGCTAGATCAAAATTCAGTATCATTTCAGGCATCCAAATATTTTGCGTTTGTACGGATATTTCCACGATAAGGATCGTGTTTATCTGGTCTTGGAATTTGCGCCAAGAGGAAGTCTGTTCCAACATCTTCAACAGGTAACGATGATACAATTATTTCCATCCTAAATAGAAAAAACTAAAGCTGGATAGGTTATTTCGTACATGCTTGAGTGTAGGAGCTGTATATAACTTTGTATTTGCTTTATTTGAAAATGAAATTTCAATTCAGATGAAAACATTTCCACCTGAACTAGCTGCCAAATATATGTATCAGTTGGCATCAGCTATGGAATATTGTCAACAAAAGAAAGTGTTACATCGAGATCTGAAACCTGAAAATGTTCTTATTAGTGCAAATGGTGATTTGAAACTATCGGATTTCGGATGGTCGGTGCATGAACCATCATCAAAGTTTGTTTATTATCATTATTGATATAAGTTGGAAGATCAATGATTTCCTAGAAAATTCTGCAAGAACTGTAAGGTCTTATATTAATCCAAGTTTTTGGAATGATTATGATTACTCTAACAATTCTCTAGCAAATTCATACTTCCACGAATTATCATGGTTATAATAAATATTTGATAGATTACGTTGCTCGTAATGAATATTTTGATTGTAAGAATTCTTCCAGAAGGACTACAGTGTGCGGTACGTTGGATTACTTAGCGCCGGAAATGGTTCCAAATGGAACGCATAATGCTATGGTTGATAACTGGTCTCTAGGTGTCATGTTATATGAATTCTTAGTTGGGAAACCTGCATTTGAAGCGAAGGTATTCATTTCGTGAATTATTCTACATTCATTACTTTTACTGTATAAATGCCTCTATAAATGCTCCTAGAATGACTAACTTGTTTTTTTAACTATTGATAACTGTAAATACAAATAATGTGATGGTAAATTTGAAGAGTTTTATCTTCAACTTATAATTGTATGTTTCTTGCATCCGACCTACTTTTGTAATGGCAGGCCTCTTTTAATTGGGTCACTCAAGCTAGAATTTAATTTCCTGCTCAGCATAATTTTATTTTCTATCATAGAAATACTTCAGACATATCAGGATACATTCGAAAATATTCGCAAATGCAAATATTCCTTTCCATCTGAAGTACCGGACGGTGCAAAAGATCTTATATCAAAAGTTTGTATATTATTAATTTCTCAAAGCAAAATTCTCGATATTTAGCTCTGACTTAGATTTAATTTATTTGTTCAAATATAAATAAGGTTCTTTTGATTTTATTTTTTTATTTTTGCTTACTGAAACTGTTGCTTTAAACTGAATTGTTTTTTAGATCAAAAATTATGACTAGAAAGATATTAATTGATCGTGAAAATTGCATCACTAATAAAGTTTTTTATAGCTTTACATAATATGGACTTTTGTCTAAGTATGACATTTTCATAATTTTCAATGACCGAGTCAATTTCTTTTTTTTTATTTTGTGTTACTAATCTTAAGTTTTGGTATCTGATCAGATTTCAGCTTCTACAAAGAGATCCAGCTAAACGTTTGTCGTTGAAGGACGTCCTGAAACATTCATGGATACAAGAAATGATTACAAAAAACACCGATGCCAAAAAAATGCCTTGAATGAGAAGTATATGCCTTTAATGTTTCTATAATTACTTATTGGCAGTACTATGAAATGAAACTTATATTGGGGCTAGGAAACAATAAAATTAAAGTATTGCTTTAATTGTTCATTATATTTTCCAGAAAATTGGATGCTTTGATAAAGGTGGGAAGTGGACTGTTTCTGGATGTCAACGAAATTTGAGTTTTTCATCTATCTAAACAAAATTCTCTCCAAAAGTGGAACAAAATTTAATCTTTTCGTAATTAACAGTATTCCGGTTATGTTTTTTTCCCAGCTTATTTAGCACTGCGTCACTCTTATTTGATTTTTGAACTTTTACTGTTTTTGCTGCCTGGAAGTGACTTATTTGTTGGATTCCCATTGTATTTATTTTCAGTGCATATGTCGCTACTAAATGGTATAAGGACTGTGTTGGTACTTTTGTTTTCGATTTGACCTACATTTAATAGTTTTCCTTTTCATTTACGCATATTTAGTAGCTTTTTTCTTCCATGCGGCACATTTTTACTGTTTTGTAGATAACTCCATTACACATATTCAGTTTTCTCTTCCACTTTATATACGTGGTACATACTTGATAGGTTTACTTTTCATATGACACAAATTTTGATTTTTTTTACCACTTACAGAGATTTTGTAACAAATGTTTAATAGCATTACATTAAGAAAACAATTATGAAGATGGATTGATAATTTGACATCAAATGAATGAAAGAAATGAGTTCAAAAATGATCTATTCTTAGTGAACATCATAGAAATACTTATTCATTAAAAATCATTCCGTAAAGGAGGAAGATTTATTACTCATAGATTCTTATGATTTCATCAATGTTTCTTGGTAATCTTGAATTATGGAAGACTACTAGTGTACACACAAGCCTATCCTTGAAAGAGGAGAAAGAAAACATTAGGACATAGACTGTCGATTCAAATTTAAATTGTTTGAATTTCAAATCTTCGATATTTTGTCAGAAATTCGATCGCATGTTTGTTTAATCACTAAATGAAAATATAATATATAATTGCTAAAACGGAAAATAAGATTGACTGTGAATGATAGGCTGGAGATGTTAACCCAATATATTTTATCTTAAATTGTCTTTCTTTTTCTTTTCCCTTTCAGTTCATACATTTATATGTTTTTTAATACAAATTTATGTCACAATTATATTGTGCAAAGTAAATATGAATATATTATCAATATACTATATTTTCAGATTTTATGCAACTAATCCATTATTCGATTTTTCCAGCAAATCTTACACTTTTTTTAATACATTTTCGGCGGCTTTTCTTTTTTGTGAATTATATTTTATCTGTAGCAGTCAAACTGGCCATAAAGTGCGAATAATTCATAGCTTAGAAATGATGCAAGTTATAATGTATTCATTAACTGAGCAGCCGTAGTTTTTTCAATTATCACTTCATTTTTTTGTCGTTTATGATATAATTGTTGTCTTTTTTTCTTTCTTTTTTACTGTTTGTGAAATTTATGCGATATGAAATGCTTCTTTTTATCTCTGTTTGGAACGAATATTGTATGTATGTAATATTTTTGTTATAATTGATTCATATAGCTGCATTTTGTCCTAAATCTTCTTTTTTTCATCTTTTTAACTCCTTTCCTCTCTTTTATGCGCGCTATTTATAAAACTGAGTAAAAATATAAGGAATGTTGCAGTCCTCAGTAAAACTAAGTTTGCAAAACAATTACTAAAATTGGGAATCTCATTGAATTGTTAATTTGAAGTATGGGGATTTCTGGCTATTCTAATTTGCTATAACGCTGCTATAAGCAACCCAGGTTTTGGCATGCTTTCATTTGTTCTAGTAAAAATTTCGAATTGGTATATTTTTCTTCGGGCATATATGTTTGGGGGGGATTTCTTTTGTCATCCTGCATTTATTGGTTGTTTTCTTCTAATAGTAATTAATAAAATCGTTGCAGTTTAAATCCTTCTTGTGATATATGCTCAGTTTAATCAAACATTTGTAATATGATAACAGAAGAATAAGGCATCTTTGCGATTTTTTAAAGCAATTGACAAAAAGGATAAAATAAGTTTTACATACATTCATAACGCATACATAGATAATTATTGGAATTTCCGTTTTTATTTTTCCTAGAGAAACAGGAGAAATTTCTACTTTTCAGGATTCTATAAGAGAAAGTAACGAAATTTTGCTACTGAAAAATGCCAAAGTCAAAACGTGAAGTAGATGGTAACTTTTTTTTTAAATTTATTTGCATTATGATTTCTTTTAATTCTGGAATCATTTAAATTCCACTAATCTACAACTGTCTGAGAATCGATCAAATAATATGTAATAGCATTTCTCTTTACATAGCATTGTGAGACTTTCAACGAAGTATGCAATAAAAAAAGTTTGGGGCATTTCATAGCACTTATACATTGAAAGATGTATGTTCATTTTTCTGGTTTTTATGTTTTCTTTATTTTTTTGTAGGATTGTATTCTATTAAGATTTTGATAAAAGAAATGAACTAAAGATAAATTTCTTTTAAAAAAAAAAAAAAAAAAAAAAACGAATTTTTTGTAATTATTGATTTTATTTCGAGTTTTTCAGGTTGTTGTAATTTTCTTTGAAAGCTAACTAAAGTTCAGGCAATCCTATGTTATGTCTTCCGCTAATATTACGGCTATTTTACCTTTAATTTAAACAACTATTAAAAATTAATTTTTTTTATATTCAAGTTTTGTTACTACATCGTGATTTTCAGTGTCATTAACTCGAGTAAAGAAAAAGACAAAAGAGCGAAAGATAAAATTAGTAGACGACATACGAAAATGTGTTGATACATACGAGAATTTGTTTGTTTTCCGAATTGAAAATATGCGCTCAGCGAAATTCATTGAAGTAAGGTGTAATTGTTTTTTGAATAATTTGTTGTAATTCGATAATATTTAAGTGTTTTTGCTTTATCATTTCAACTAACTAAATGCCAACCAAATGGCTGTAATCACTAGCAACTGTTGTTGAAAAATTTTGTTTGAAGTATTGAATGTGGATCTCACTTCATGTTCTGGGTTAAATACAAGAGAATTTTGAATTTTTTGGAATTTGTAATTTACTTTTTCTTTGTATAATAAGTAGAATACTCAGTTAAGTAAGAAGAAGGAAATGGTATAGAGCTTATTCTTTAGTGATTTCCTGCGATTCTTTCTTTTTCTCTGTATCAGTATTTTACAATAAATGGAGCAGATATATGTTTTTTTCTGTTTTTTTTACTCTTTTTTTTTCAGGTTCGACAAAAATTTAAAAATAATTCACGTTTTTTCTATGGCAAAAATAATGTTATGGCGATTGCGCTGGGCAAAAATCCATCCACAGAATATGCACATGAATTGAGTAAGGTTAGCAATATTTCTTTCAAAAAATTTTTGAGATGCTTCAAGTTTAATTATCGAGAATAAGAAATATAGAAGGATTTTCTTTTTTTAATGGTTCATATATCATGGCAGATATTCAATCTGATAAATTCATATTGATTTTCCTTGAAGGTCAGTAACTTGTTGAAAGGAGAATGTGGTTTGATGTTTACGAACGAAGATCGGGAAACTGTTAGAAAGTAAGTTATCATTCCGGAATTTCATTCTGAAGTTTTAATAACACCATTATTAGGTCTTTATTTTTTATCCTCTTTTTCACTTTTGCTAAAAGTTTTTTGCAGTTTGATAAACTCGATTCTTTATTATCCTAGCATGTCTTTTCTATAGTATTTAAATTTTTTGAAAAAACTTCTCTGTTGTGTTTCAGATATTTCGAGGAACTGCATATGTCAGATTTTGCCCGATGTGGTCAGATTGCAGTTAGTACAGTTGAATTATCTGAGGGACCGTTAATGCAGTTTCCATTTTCTATAGAACCACAGCTCAGGAAGCTTGGCTTGCCAACCAAATTGGAAAAAGGTAAAATATTGTGCAAATTTCGTACCAATACTATTAAGCCTGTCTTTCTGTTGCATATTTCAAATTCTTTATGGTAAATTTAGAACTTACAAATCAAAATCAGGACTTTATTATCGTCCTTTCTTTTCACATTACATCTTGGATAATAACATCACTGAATTTGATCATAGTCATACGTATTACTTCCAATGATATATGCAATAACAGCTTCCTCGAAATCTTCTATCTTACCTCTTTCATCCGAGACTTCAGTTCCGAAATACTCGAATTTAAATTTTTCAGCTGTAGTGACGCTGATATCGCATTACGTTGTTTGCAAAGAAGGTGAGAAGTTAACAGCCGATCAATGTAGATTACTGAAGCTTCTTAATTATAAAATGTCCACATTTCATGTTAAACTTACTGCTCATTGGTCTAAACAGAAGGGTTTCAATAATATCATCTAATGTATTTCTGGACATCATTGCTTTTAGTTGAAATGCATTTCCAGTAGGAGATGTTAGAATCTTAAATTAGTAGGACTATACAGGAATGAAATAATTCCTTAAATCTTATTCTCTGTTAAAAGAATGATTGATTTGTTATCCCATTAGATATGAGAAAAAATGCATGTTCCGTTCTGGAGAATGTAATACATTTAAGGTAAATTTTGTTTCAAAAAGATTATTCTCCTATCGCTTTTTATCATTTCTTCTATTGTAGTTTTTAATTTTTAAAGAGATTTCCAGACTTCCAAATTTTCTATTTCATCTAGTACATGAATGTGTAGATCATTGATCCAGACATTTTTTCTTTTCTTACTCATTAGAAGTTATTTTCATTAATTGTTATTGTTGTACTTATTTTTAATGTTGAAATTGTTTAAAATTGCTGTTTCTTCTGAAATTAATAAAATGGTTTTTTTGAGTAAGTGTTAAATATGCGCATAACGTTGAAAAATTATGTTGTACGATTATTCGACTCTCTTTTCTGTTCGACTTTTCAATAAAATATTTCCCAAAGTATGCAGAAATCGATGTGAACAAATATATTTTAAATGATACGAAAAGGTTTATTTTATTTTCATTTTCAAGGTGATATAGTATGTTTTTAAAGGTAGCAAAATAAGTAACACCGCAAGAAAAGGTAAAAGAAAGGCTAGGCCTATTTGGTCACTTCATATGGATATTATAATGATGCTGATATAATACTTTACTGATTTACAAACTTGAATATGCTGCTGAATTTCGAAAACATACATCCTAATAAATTGATGTAAAACGGATAATGTTTTTCATTATTATCCGTTCTGTACTGATAGTTTCAGTTCATCCTTTCTTTTTTAGTTCCATATTTTGCACTTCATGGAACATGGGAGCAAATATACTGGTGATTATATACGGAGTCTTTCAACTATATTTGCAAAAGTTTTGAGGTTAGCGGTAAAAAAATTGAAGAATTTGTGCAAAACATGGAAAATGTTACCAAATAAATAAAAAAAAAAAAAAAATTTTTAAGATTAAGATTCAGGAAGTTATGGATATTGGATTTTTTTTTTTTTTTTTTTGGAAAATAGGCTTGAATTGTATAAATTCTGGGAAATGAAAAGATCTAGGATAGAGGACGGTCATTTTATGAATTATTTGATGCATTATATTTAATCAATTGATGTACGAAAATATCATGTAAAATACTGTCATTTTAAAGAAAATTTCAGACGGAAGAATAAGAAATCACTGATTAGCAAAGATCCGTCTACTACAGCAATTCAAAAAAAAGAACCACAAGCAACATTCGTTCCTGCTCGTAATATTTTGTAACTTCTTGATTTTACATATACATAGATTACATAGTTAACTATTTTGTGAGACAAAACAAATTTCGCAACGAGTGATAAATGTTATCAGTGATAGATGAAGCAGAAAGAATAGTTTCATAGATGGCATTATGCACTATTTTTGATAAACCGGTACATGTTCATATTTGAAATGTTAATTTCCATTATCATTAGAAAATATAAATAAATACAGTATTTCTCCTAAAAAATCATAAAATTTATTATTGTATAAGCAAACGTATTTTGATATATAAACTTTCGATAAGTGAGACAATTATCCCGAAGAAATGATTTATGAATAAAATTTACTTTGAATTTAGTAGGATCATTCATTAAATCATCCCAACTGAGAAAATGTCCTAGCCTTTATTACAGCACTGAGAAGTTTGAATTACTTCGAGAACATTGTAAAACTTCGTTCAACTTCGATATCTTTTCAGAAGTTTCAAAGCAGAAGAAAAATTTGAAATTTAGTGAGAGCAAAGCATATTTTGGAATTGATAGGCGGGAATTATTGAATGAAACGGTAGTGGTGGCTTCGCAATCCTGCCTAGAAGCATTCGATGCTGCGGCTCACAGAAAAAAAGTAATAGCATCATTTTTGAGCAGTTTTATAGCAATATGTTTCTACTTCTGGTATTCCAGGTTGGTGATTTTTCAAGCATAAATGCTTTTTACCTATAATTTAAAAAAAAATTAGAAATTTCATTATTGAATTTAGTGATGTGAAATAGTGAGAAATATTTATGAGAAATTCATCCTAAGGATTCAGTTGCTGTTGGAGTTTTAATCTTGAACATTTCGGGAGTACTAACATCTGAATTTTTTTTTATCTTGACTTTTTTTTGCGTCTTCCATCCTTGCTTATAGTGTTTTCACTACCCACATTTTGTTAAAAAAATGTTTCTTTAGGAAGGATTATGATGGATTCTTGAATGCTCCGAAATACGAAGTAGTACCAACCTTAAAAAGATATGCTTTACGCCAACAAATAGAAAGAGCACTTAAAGACGGAAAAGATACGACATATTTGAAGGCAGCTTTGGAATATGTTGACGTGGAAGAAGCTGTCTATCGAGCTGAAGAGGGCGCTTTTACGCTTGATAATTAAATTTTATCATTTCACATTTTTCGTATCGCCATTGAAAACTTACGTTAGATTCAGAATCTTTGAGATACACAATCATCTAGTCTGGCTGTCTCAAAAGATAAATCGTATCTTCATTAATCAAATTATCTGATGTTTTAATGCAACATGAATTCCAATATTTATTGATTACCTAATTAATCAAGGGATATCATAGATTTTACGGTGTGAGCCTCAAATTATTCCATTTTATTCATATAATCATAAAACGATCGATTATTGTAGCCAGTTTTTTTTTTTTTTTTTTTTTTTTTTTGAAGAAACTAAGAGTTGATCATGAAGTTTGATAGCTCTTTCCTAAGCAGTGAATTTAAAATATAGATTTTAATTGTAGTTGAAGTTTCAATCTCCTGTATACAGTGAGAGTTTTTCTGACATCACATTTGAAACACTCAAAGCATAAAACCATCTTCTTCCTCCTGACCTTTAATTCCTCTCTTTTAATTTGTTCAGTAGGTCCTATTCAATCAGAGATAACTTCCATAATTCGAAAAATATGCATTGCGCGATATTTGAATTTTCAAGCCAATTCAGTAATGAAACATTTATACCTCCTGCATTAATCCTGTTTAATTCGAAGCATAATTTACTTTGTATATTTCCAAGGATTATATAGCTTTTCTTGCCATCATTTGGCAGAAAAATTCCGCATTATTTTTATCCTGTCATTTTAGATAGAAAGAACTAAAGGAGAAAAAATTAATTTTCCAATGCCGATTTACATTACAATGTACTGACTTGTGGTGTTAAATATAATGTATGTATATATATGCTTTGTATTTGTTATACTTTCATGAAATAGCTTTATAAATTCAAATTTAACACAAAAAAAGAAGCACTCGGCATCAACTTTTAACCATAATTCCCTCGTTACACATATAAATGTAAACAACGCATTGTAACAGGGTAAAACAACGACCAAGGAAACAGCAGCAAATCTTTCTTACGACGTTTTTCGTACTGCTCTAAAAAGTGTCGTTGAGAAGTCTCGAGTTTTCGAGTCGAATAGTATAAAATTTGAAAATAAAAAGAAAAACATAATGAAATATACGTAAACAGAGTGCTGTTAACATAGTCTGCTAACCGGGAAAAATTGCCACAGACAAACAATTACATAAAAACGGAAGCATAAATATTAAAAATATATACCCAAATTTTCGTCGGTGATATTATTCAGAAATGAGAATTTTCATATCTAATTTGTGATTTTAATATATTAAGCAAACAAAAAAAAAGCGGGGGAAAATTTGGAAGAATCGGAACTTTTTATGACTACTGTAAGGAAAATTTCTATATTAATTATCTCAGATAATAAAAACGCGAAAAAGAGAAGGGGATCTGATGTGGAGAAAATTTTCTGAAAGAACTTTCACTAATTCATAAAAAAGAAAAATAGAACTATGCATTAACATTGCACTGCAGCAACTGCCAGAATAAAATTTTTTTTTTTTCTTAGTAAAAAACTTGGACATATTCCCTAGTTGGTCGATCAAAACAGCGTGCAAAATTTTTTGATGCAAGCGGTGAAAGTATATGAGGGATGGAGAAAGAACAGAAAGAGGAAGATGATAAAAACAGAAGCCATGATAAATGAGGTTGCCAACCATTCACACGTTTCAAAAGGTACCAAATCTAGAAATGTGAATGAAAACTATTCCATGAAAATTACTGCGATCTCTTCAACCTTTGTAAAGCTAAATTCCGAACAGCAAAAAAAGCAAAATACGAAAAAGTATGGTAAAAGGTATTTATGGCCCCAGTAATTTTCTGAAAATGCTTTCATACAACAATTATTTCGAGATCATATTGGCTTTTGGTTGTGCGCCTCAGTTTGTCATACCTTCCGTTTTTGTAGGACTATCTAGTTTCAATGTCTGCATGGCTACCATCATGATTGGATCTGTCAAAGGTGGCTGTGTTGCTTGAGTTGCTTTAAACTGCAGAAGCTGTTGACGGACCTACAATTTGTCGTTCGATAAAAAATGCTAAACAAGGCTTATTTACTAGTAGATGCAAATGCTGCAAGTCACGAATATCCAATTAAGACATAACAAAAAATTACATGTTCATTCTCATCGTAGTATTTACTTAAAGTAAAGTCAATCCGACAAGAATTTCTTTAGATATAGTGCAAATTTTGAGACTTATTTCGCTAAAAATACTGTTTCGTTATGAAAGAAAATGAAAAGGATTAAGTTACATAAGATGCTTTAAAATCCGTTTCTGCTAGTGAATATTTAAAAAAAAAAAAAAAAAAAACAAGAAAAAACCTTCATGTTGATAAAGCCAAGAACATTTTTTCCTTCGCCAACTAGTGGAATGTATACCAATGTTCCATTATCTATTTTAGTTGGAATCTGCAAAAGCATGAAACTGATTTCTTCCATTTTATTAATTTGAAGCTATGCAGATGAATTTTTATTTATAATCATTCATTCATTAAATATTTATCCATTGTTGCAGATAGTTAGAAAGATGCATTCTGAAAAACGTACTATACAACATAGTGCAAAGATTTCAAATATATGAAAATGAAAATAAGTAATGAACATGACGAAAAGAATTAGCAAATATCAGATAACGAATTATTTAAAAAAGAAAGGTTTTTATTCAAAAGCTCCGAATGAGTATTTATGTAGCAAATACCGAAAAATATTAGACTGCTGAATGGGAGAAAGAGATAGAAGAATAATTAACACTAAGCAAAAAAAACACTGATTGGCAACCATGTCAACGAAATATTTAACACTGATTTGAAACCATGTCAAAGAAATATTTAAATATACAATACCAAGTTTAAAAACTTGATTAAAAAGAAATGCTTGATAAATGCAAGCACCGATCTAAATAGCAAATATTCATTAAATACATTGAAAAATATATATCCGTAATAAAAAGAAAATAAAAATACCTTGATTATTCGCCCATTATTATTTTTTGCCCATTCCATCATCTTCTCCTTATCGCAACCCGCAGCAAAAATATTATCCCGTTCGTATGTATGCACAAGCAATGCGTTACCTGTTTCCAGAAGTTTTGCACGAAGTTCAGGATTTTGAACAAATTTATGTACTATTGCATGATGTAACAATACTGGACCCTGAATACGCTTCCATTCTTCCACCTAAAAAATCCAATTTTGAAAAAAGATCAACGAAACTTGGCAATTTTGGCACTTCCAGATTAAACTAAGTTAGATGTTTTTAAAATTCTCAAAATGTTAAATATTTGCTAGGTAATGTAAATCTGAAATACATCGAAAAATAATTTAAGAAGAGAAATAAATTGATGAAAAAGTAGTACCTTCTCTAATGAAACATTGGCTGAACGCAATAATTTTTTTGTGTGAGCTTTGATCGAACCAACATCAGGTATATTGCGAAGCTGTGCGGCAAGACGTGCACCACCCAACGTATACAGTTTACAAGCTTGGTAATAATGCTCAACACTCGGATAATCATGTCCATCCACCGTTAGCGTTACCTGTTTTATAGGGAATTAACGAAATTAAAACTGATAAAAACACCTGTCCTTACTTGATTTACCCTAAATCAACCTTTGCAGATCATACATCCGTCGTTGTGGGTACAAAAAATAACCCCTCTTTCGAGTACCCTGAAAAGCGCTAAACCAGGAATAGTTGGGACGTCAAAACATATAATACGGCATATGATGCATTTCTTCGGATATAGATGTGCCTCAATTTTTCGAAAGAAGTTCACGAGATATAATAAAAATTTGACGAAAACTAAAACTGATGCTTAGCACCCTAAATTCTACATCATTTGTCAACAAAACAGTCATTTAACTTAATAAATTGATATAATAAAGATCAGGAAAACGATATGATTCATAGACTGAACTAGAAAAGTTATCATATCACCAATGTATTAAAGGAAATGAAAAGGTATAACATTAACCGGATATAAATTTGAAAGGAAGTGTTGACGACCGCTAAAGCAAATGATTTCATTGACATCTACTTTATAATCATCAGTATCCACATCGATAGGCACATCTTCAACCTGAACTTAAGCAGTTCAGAAAGATTAGAATAAATGTGAATCAGATATTATCATTTATCGACTTGAAGAAACCAACCAAGAATGACTGGAATCAAATAATCATTTCACATAACGCTACTATTCTTGCGCTCTTCCAACAACAATTATAAGCCGAATATGCAATTTATGTATACTTTCTCAATAAAATTTGTTTAGGCTTAATCTATATACTATTATTTTCAAATTAAAAACATTATCGAAAACTAACAGGAGGTGGAGTAAGTGGTTTTGGCGGTGATCGCGGTTCTGTCTCTTTTCTACCACCTTCAAAACTAGTATACTGCCGTCCACCTGCTTTATCCGTAGTAAAATCGATGTTCCTTCCACGATAAACACCCTGCAACAATCATTTTTGATAACATATCAAAACCTTAACAAATTTTTCATTTTTGATCCCTGGAAATCCCTCATTTCAGACTAATTTAAGATTCTGCATTCAGAGAATTCAATTATGAATATAACTAAGGAAATTTTTAAAGAAAAATTACACATAATATCGACTTGTAAAATTTTGCGAATGACCCAAATATTTAACAACAAAATCAAAATAATTCATTTACATAATAATAAGCTCGGGATGGCCATGGTTGCGTAAGCGGTACCAATCCAGCCGTATCACTTTGCCTATGACGTCGTGCAGCCTTCTCACGTGCAATTTCCATTGCTCTAATGGATGCAGGCGTTGACATCTCCAAATAATCCCTTTAAAAAACCAATGAGAACAAAAAAAAAGTTTAAAAACTTACAATTCGTGTAAATTTACGATATAATAAGCGTAAAATTTATAAAATTCATATAATATAAAACAGAATCTTTAGGTCAGCCTATCATGATAGTTTTTGAGATTGCGTTTCAAAACAGATATAAAATATCGTAAAAATACTTTTTGCAGAATATAAAATAAACTAAAGCTTACAAAGCATAGTTCCAGCTAATTTTTATCTGTGACAAATTACAAATTTGAACTTACTAAGTCGAAACTAATTGATTAATTTATTTTATATTCTGTAAAGTTTGAACTTATTGAATTGAAATCAACTGGAGATCGCAAAAATGAATAAATAATTATTACTATCATTAAATTAAAGCTTACTAAACCTAATAAGATCGATTTCGGTTAAGCAGAAATTCATTCATAGTTTAGTATTACTTGAATTCAAAAAAGAATTGCAAATTTTTGAAAAGTTTTCAAATCGACAAATAAAATAAAATTGTTAGAAACAATCGAATTGTAAAAAAAAAGAAAGTTTAGCTCCCTCCATGCTCTAATTAAATTTTACGAGAAAACTTTAAGTTGGGTTTTTTATTTCCTTTTTAAAATTAATTTAGTAATGCGAATCAATAAAACCTAAAAATTAATTCAATAAAATCTAAAATTTATTTATGTTTGTGAAAATATTTCATACATCCAAAATTCGCACCATATTATTTAGTGAAAAAATAAAAAAAAAAATTTCAAATTCTATTATAAAATTTAAAAATGACAAAGCAATATTTGCGAAAATTTTTCGTAATTTTGAAATCATAAATCATAAATTTTAATTTTGAAATTATATCACAAATAAGAAATGATCAAATTTATTGATTTATCATGAATTTACTAATAAATGTTATTCATGTAGATTGGAAACATTAGAAATGTAATATATCAAATGAATCAATCTGATCAATCTATTCAAATAATTTAATCACCAAATTTGCAATTCTGATCAAATGCATTGAATATACTGCAATCCTATTATCAAAAAAGTCCAGACCATATCCTGAGCAATGGCTAGCTTATACAAGATACTGTGCTGCTATAGAAACTTGACCTATGACCTTTACGAGAAATCATTTCCTCGCTATAATATACCAACAACTAACCGTATACTATCCCATACATTCAATCAAGCAATATCGTTCCATGAACATATCGCAAATACAGCAGCACTTTTCGTTCGGATGTCTAACGACAATTTTGGATTACATATTTACCCATTTTTTCGGGTTTTATGTTTACCTATTTTTCTGTATCCGCTTTTTTGGATCATATATTTACCTATTTCTTAGATCATATATCCACCCACTTTTTTGAGTTATATATTTATTTTTGAGTTATATATTTATTACATATTTATATAGTTATATAGTTATATATTTTGATTTATACATTTTCCAATTTTTTCGGGTTATGTATTCATTCATTTTTTAAATTATGTATTCACCCATTTTTTTGGGTCATATGTTTATTCAATTTTTCGAGTTATATATTTATCGATTTTTTTAAGTTATATATTTGCCCACTTTTTTGGGTTATGTTTACCCATTTTTTGAATTACATTTTTATCGATTTTTTTAGGCATATATTTATTTTTTGATTACATACTTACCTACTTTTTTTTGAGTTATAATTCCCAGACTTATACGTTTGAATTGAATTAATCGGAATAAATTTACATATTTAAATCTGAATTAATCAAAATATAAAATTCTTATTATATAAGGCTTTTTTGCCATAGGGGCAGTAATATTGGATGCATATATTTAAAAAAAAATTATGCAAATTTTATTGGACTAAAGTTGCTTCGAATAATTTAAAAATAAAAGTTCAAAAGCGAAGTAATTTTGCTAATACTTGGAATAATGATTCTTTTTTTTTTTTTATTATTGTGATTTTAAATTAGCCAATTTAGCATTTTTTTGGACTAAATATTCATTCTGGCTTATTCTTAATGCTATAATTGATTATATCGATGTCCTGAAACTTTAAGCCCAGGCTTGAAACTAGATTTTTTCTTGCTTTAACTAACTAATTAACTAATTTAGTTTAATCTAATGTAGTAGAAAAATTGTTATTTTTATAATATTTGCAACACTTATCAGGGTATATATAATATTTATCGATATAAATAATTTTGCGATAAATATGGAAGATAGATGCTTGTAAAGTTTGACAAAAATACTTAATTAATAGAGCTAACTTAATACTTGATTAGTTTTAATAAACTTAATAGAACTGAATTAATTTAACAATCAAATACTCAGAAAAAAAAGAGATTTAGAACTGCCAAAATACTTAATAAAAATAAAATCAAAAATAAATTGGTAGATTAAATTTCAATCTATTTGATTTGAATGAAAATTTTTTAAAATAAATTTTATAACTGTTTTACATGGAATTATACTAATAATTCAAATTAATACAAATATTTAATATTTCGTAGTTATAACGATAAAAGCTTACATTAAATTTCATTGAAATATATTATTATAACAAAAAATTTCCAAAATATTACATACCTTTTATTGGAGCAAAATAATTAATTTACACCGTTTACTGAAGCAAATAATTGACGCAATGAAATATTTTTTCATAATCGAAAGAATAAATAATAAAAATTTTTAAATTTTCATAAAAATTTGCATAAATCAATAATCAATAATGATAATGGCTATATTATAAAATAAATTATTAGCAGCTTTTGTGCTATCAGTTAATTTTATAAAATCATTATGATAGTATGTGAGCGGAGAAATATTGGGCGGTTCTTATTCATCATATTATTATTTAATTTATTGGTCGAAAGCGGTTCGTATTTTTCTTTTTTTTCTTTCCTTTCCGGTTTTCCTGTTTATCGGAAATATTACAAATATGTGTATGATTAGATGATATTGTATGAAATTTTGTTAATTTTGAATAGAATCAAAATGAAAACAATCTCTAATAATCTAATAGCATAGCAATTTTAAATTATTAAGTAACCTAAAGTTTTTGATACTGGAATAATTTGAAAAAAAATTTCTTTTTTTAGTCGAAAGCATAAATGCTTGAAATATGATTGTATCTTTTCTTTTTTTCCTTTGAATTTAAAAAAAAAAAAGAAAAAATTCATAAATCAAAGAATATTAATCAATTTATGAAGCTAAAAATTTGAATTATATAATATTGGAATGAGCAAAAATAACGGAAAAATTATCATTCATTCATTATCCTTTTGTTGATAATATCAGAGAAATGCTGATGATGATAGCATCGAAAAATCTTGTTAATCTCAGGATTATGTTGCATTTTTTAGCAGTGGCTAAAAATCCAACAGTAACGGATTCTGGTACAATGCCGGTTGTAACAGTAGCAGATTCTAAAACAGTAGTAGATTCTGATGTGACGGAAGATGCGGCAGCAGATACAGAAAATACGCCTGCTCCCGTCAAAGCAGGAAGTGACGGAAAATTGCCTGAGGCTACAATTGCAGTCATTACACTCATTTTCTTCGCAATACTATTTAATTAAGAAAAATTTAAAATTTCTTTAATTTCAATAATTGTTTTTTTTTGTTGTTTTTTTTTTTGGTGAAATAAATAAAACTAAAAATTCATTGTAAATTATGAGTTTATTATGAATTTTAACAATAACGGACGTCTTTTTGACCTCTTTCTATTACATACTTCACGGTTTTCCAAATTACCCAAATAAGCATTGTTTACACAAAAATTATACTCATATATTTTTTTCTCAATTGCAATAATATTGTGAATACAATTGTATCAATGATGTCATTCAATAGATTTGACGAAAATTAAATTTAATGTCAAGAAATACTTAACTTTTCCTATAACATCGGATTTATAAATTATAATAGCGAAAAAATTTTAGCTCATTTTCATTTTTTATATTTCAAAAAAATGCAATCACAATAAGAATAATTGATATAATTGAAATTAATTATTTGATTATTTTGATTTTTTAATTATTGATATTTAAATAAATGCAACGAATTCGTTTCCGGTGCAATCAAACAGTTAATTGACTATGTGACATGCATTGATTATGATATTTTCAGACTTACCGAAATTTGAATTTTACCTATAGAATAAGTTTTATCAATTTATTGTAGCAAACATGAACTAATTGAATTAAATTAATTAGATTAAATTTTCGAGCAGATTTTCTGGACTACAGAACTGTGAGCGTTGTTAATATTCAATATTTCACATTCAGGAACATTGAAAACAATTAGTGTGAAATTTGCAAATTAAAAAAAGAAATGGAATTTAAAATTAAAATAAATGTATTAAAAGCAGAAAAATATAAGATGAAAAATTAAGCTGAGATAGCTAAAACTATATTTAATTCATCTAAACCGAAAAAAAAAATAAAAAGAAATGAAATGAAATTTAAATTTTAAATGAATTAAGAAAGGAAAAATTTGTGATCGAATAAAACTGGAATAAAAATATAATAAGACAAATTAAATTTGAATTTAAAAAAATTTGAAACTACATTCTGTTGCATGATATAATCTATCTGCAACTTACTGAATGGAGCAAAATTTTTGCTTTTTTTTTTCTGATTATAGTAGCAAAAATATTAAATGAAATTTCGTATGGGAAAATTTAATTTCAAAGAAAATTCCAATTTACATTAAGCATTTTCAAAACTTACTCAGTAGAATAAGTTAATTATTTTGTAATTTAATCCTACAAATCCTACATTTATTTAGGACTCGTTTAACCTCACTTCTGCCTTTAGGTATCCAGAATTTACGTCGCATTTCTGCAAGTGTATGAGCAATTCCAGCGTGGAGTAAGTCTTCGTGATGTTGCTGTATGAGGAGCTAGCCATTTGCTAAAACGGCTTCCATTTATGAGTTTAAAATTCTCGTTGATGAGAGTTGTAATATTTGCAATTGTCTTTTCTTCTGGTTCTTCGATCTCTTCTTTAAAATTGAATTCCCATTGCGGCCAACTGTTTTCGTTTTCTTTCATCCATGAGGGTCCATACCACCATGGCTCATACATCCCAAGTTTTAGCGGAGATATTCCCTTTGTTGCAATATCCATGGGATTGTGCTCACTTGGAATGTATCGAAACAGAAATTTCGAATCTCTTATTTCCTTGACACGGTTTTGTACGAATCGCGGCAAGAGTCTGGAATGGTTTTGGATCCAGTGAAGAGCACACTTGGAATCGGACCATAAAATTACCGCCGAAGTTTCCAATTCCAATTGCTTGATGACAAAACGTGCTGCTCTTATCCCGATGAGTATAGCTAATAACTCCAGTCGAGGTATGGTCATTCCTTTAATTGCCGCGATCCGTGATTTTGCAAAAACTAAGAGTGTTTCTATTCCTTGACTTCTATGACTTCGGAGATACACTGCAGCAGAATATGCCACACTGGATGCGTCTGTGAAGACATGGACTTGAATTTGACTTGAATAGTCGGTTATGAATCGTGGAAGCTCCTTTATGTTTATTGGCCAGTCAGATATGAGAGAATTCCATATCTCAGTATC
>HG738137.1:25664716-25676833 GCA_000499405.2 Onchocerca volvulus | reverse complement strand
ATAAGTTGTTCCAACTTCTGTCTTGCCGGTTCTATGTTGACGATTAGACTGTCAGACATGTCCCGGCTCGTGGCACCAAAATAGTTGTCGGAAAATTGGGTGTTGTAGCGTGTAGAACCTCAAACTTGGGTAATTAAACCTTTATTATAAGAAAAACTTGATGATACAAAACGCGAATCTTACAAAAATTCCAATATTATGGCATGAATATTACAAACGTTATCTATAAAACATAGCACAAATTAATGGAAAAAAATCGGAATACTAAATAGAATAAAGTCCTGTCGTGAGTGTATAAATTTAAAAATGAAATAGAAAATGATTGTAGATGCTTATATATGCGTCTTTCTTAGCAAGATGCCGCTAACGCTTTGTTAGCAAGGTGCCGCTAACACTTTGTTAGCAAAATGTCGAAAAGTTTTAATTCTATATAAATTAAGCTACGAAATCAAAAAAAAAAATGTGTAATCTGGAGAAATGTTACTTCTTGTTTTGATTTTTAAAGAAAATTTCAATTTTTAATCTTCAGTTGTTCTGACATTTCCGAGAAAAATAGATTTTTGTATTATAACTATTTTTCATTATAATTATTGTTTTCTTTCTTTTTACTTTGACTGGTATTATATTCATGCTTGTTTTTAATTCTGAATTTTTTTAAAATAATAATTAATTTAATGTCCTACAGATTCCAGGAGATCACTGGTAAACATCGTATAAGATTTACGATTTCTAATTTTTTTATAGGAAAATCATTTGGGATGCAACAATTTGAAATCTATATAAATGAAAATGAAATGCTCCTTGTGGCTCTTTATAAAATGTTGCAAGTTCTGCACCGATTGCTTTCAAATTTTAACGCAACCTCGCATTCGAATAGGCGCGTGTTTTTAAATAGATAAGGCATGTGGTTTAAGTTTTTTATTTTGTTTTTTGTTTTGTGAGGAATTTCGACTTCATGATAGTGTATAATGAATGCTTTATTCAGGCAATTTATGGATTACCTCCTGAGTTCTAGTATTAGGCTTGTATTGTCTTTTTGTCGTAAATGTTCGTTATTCATTTTGACACAACGTTTCTAGTCTGACTTTATGACAAAATCATTTCAAACCAAATCGATGATGTAATATGCGCTGAAATATCCAAAATGCCAACGTCGATAAGGATTTGCATGAAGTTGTGACGAAAAATATGATAATGTATTTGCAGTACAGGCAGTCATACACAAGTCCGTCGACACTGTTATAGAAGAAGATGAAGCCGTAAATTATCCAACAGAATTTTTGAATTCACTCAATCTGCCGGGGATACCACTGCACGGATGCCACTGCACGGATGCCACTGCACTACTGCAATTGGAAATCGAAGTGCCAATTATCATTTTGCGAAATATCAACCAGCCAAAACTGTACAACTGCATGCAGCTTGCAATAAAAAAATTAATGAGCAAGTTATAGAAGCAACAATATTGATAGGACCTTACAAAGATGATGTCCTCATTTCTCGCATTGTTATGATTCCAATGGATATGTCATTTCAATTTACGAGATTACAATTCTCAATTCGATTGGTGTTTACAATCATCATCAGCCAAACTCAGGGCTAATCTTTAGAATTGTGCGATTTAGATCTAGAGGCGAATTTTTTTCACATAGATAATTATATGTTGCGTCTTCTAGAATTGGCAAATCAGACAATCTTTTATCTACACAGAAACGGAACAGCAAAAAATATTGTATACCACAAACATTATGAAATTAATTTCCTCCAACTCAAGTTCGACAACAATTTTCGGAAACTCAAATTTGATAGCATTCGGGTTCAATAAATAATTCAGTTCGGAGTTTCTATACCGACACAGCGACTGTTTTTACAATGACACAAATCGACGCAGCAATAGCAGCAAATAGATAGTCAAGGAATTCTATTCTTCTCTTCAAATGCTAAAGGAAGGAATGATCCAGTGAATTATCCAGTTAATTTGCGTGGATATTCTCAAATAATTTCAAAAGAAATTCGGATTATCGATCTGCTTTAATTCATTTAAATAATGCCTAGCAGAAGATCAAACTTAAATCTTCGTATTCGCGCAGAACAGAAATATTGCGATGAATAATTGCAAATCAAATTGAGGAAGAACAGGCATCAGCGGGCGAGCGAAAAAGACAAAGAATGGCTCAAATGCGAGCAGAGCGACATGTAACCAGATTTGAGAATGCACGATTGCGAGTACGTCGATCATAATCTGCAGCTCCAGATCTGTTTTGTTTTGAATAGATTGAACGCGGCAGAATGAAAGTGGCTGAAAGACGTTAACGAGAAAGAAGAAATTAGCGTCAAAGATCAGCAATGACGCGATTACAAACGCCTTGCATTTCGGTACAAACCAGCTGATAATTATAGTTGAGCCCGCATGTTCTCGTCGACACTATGACTGAAATGTTGCAAGGCTCTGAAATTTCATGGAGAAACGAAAGGTATACATAACTTAATGTAGAAACAAAAGGTACTGCATCGCCGGAAAAATCTCCCTCAACTTGGAGAACCGCCAGAGCCGTTAAAAACTTTGCTCGCCGGATATACTGTAGATTCAAAACATTTCCTGTATGTCATCAGGAAATACAATTCCTGCTTCCAAATGACGTCGTTTGGCGCAGAAATCGTAACAACACCATTCATGCCAACTTTCAATGTGAAAGAACAAATTTGTCACAAAGCCAGCTATCTGCTTCCGCTGCCAGATGGTCAGCATAAATTCAAAAATCCGATAATTCAATTGAAGCAGAACAGTATTCTTTCAGTTGAACAGCATTCTTTTCTATCAGCAACAAAGGAAAGAATAACTCAGTGATTAGTTTGCCAGGATATTCTCTGATAACTGTTTATCACGAAGAATCACTCTTCATCAATCAATAAAACCTTTCTCAACAAAATTCACTTCTGTTACAAAAGATAAAAAAATCTCCTCACACCTCAATTTAGCCTAATCACAATAGCACGAATCAATCTCCAATCCAATCATACTACAAATCAAATTACAAAATATCAGTTTTTTCTCCCAAAACTAGGAACATGCTCTTTTCCTTTTCTTTTTTTTCCCACTTAACCAGACTGAGCTACAGCAATGCTTGTATAAAAACATGCATGTATTCGAATGCAACGTTGTGTCAAAAATTTAAAGCAATATGTATGGACATCCGATACTAAGATTTTGAATTAATATAGATAAGACGCAAGCTTAAAACTTTCGGAGATTTAAGATTTTGAACAAACGAACATTTACATTTTTATTTATATTGAGCGTGGCCACATCCAGCTTGTCTATATAAATAAAAATGTAAATGCTCTTTGTGGCTCTTCATAAAATATTGCGAGTTCTTTACCGATTACTTTGAAATTTTGATACGACGTAACATTCGAATAGGGTGTTTTTTTTTTCTGGGGTGTTTTTTTTTTCTAGGGTGTTTTTTTTTTCTGAATATATCTACTTTTTTCCTCTGTCACACCTGTGACAAATAAAAGTAGGGACGGACCGACGTTGTTCATTTTGACACAATCTTTCAAGATTTTCACTTATTGCTTTGATATTTTGATACAAAGTTGCATTCGAATAATCGCGTGTTCAACTTCTTTTTTTTTTCTACCTATCACATTTGTAGACAAGTAAAAGTAAGTGATCGGATTGAATCTATTAACTATGCCTACTTTCTGTCTGTAATAAAGCGTGAGCTATGCAAAGCTGTATATATATATACATATATATTTTTTTTTCCCACAATTTCATTTTATTTCAAATCAATTTTTTTTCACAAAATTATTGATAGTTAGTTGATGAAAGATTAAATTTCAAAAATATTTTATCTAGTTGCTGCATTATCTTGTGATAAAAAAATTATATTTGCAAAGCACCATATTAATTATTCAAATATATTCTGATAAAATGTTATTTTTAAAATACTACGCCAATTATCCTAATACATAAAAGATTGAATTCCTAAGATATTGCATTATTTTAATATCTAAAAAGTATTTTGAAGGCAGAAATTGTTTGTTCATATGATCTTTAGAAATGATAAGTATATTATTTTTTTTTAATATTTTTCACAATTAGAGAATAAAAATGTTATAAAAAATTAAACAATTTATGTCTAAAATATCTTCCAGATTAAAAACAAATAAATTAGAATACAAGGATTATCTCTTCCAGTATTATTAAATTAATTAAATGAAACTTTATAGAGAACTTATTTTCAAAATATGCTGTTTCAAAATATTTTCAATGAATCAGAAAAATTACAGAAATTGAATTTCAATAAAGATTAGCCATTTTTACTGGATAATTATTTCTTCCAAATAAGATAATAATTATTAATAAAATTTTATGTTCTTATTTTAGGTAAGATATTTTCGCCGAATGCCAGAACTTGAAATGCTTTTTTCTTACATCATATTATCTTCACAACTTCGCTAAAAGAAAGAATTCTAACAGTTTTTCTAAATAAGTTTTCAATATCACCCAGTTATTGAAAAGACAAAACTATTAATTTAAATACTTGTTTTTCTTTCGCATTTTTCAAAAAAAGAAAAAAGCAGGAGAGAAATAACTATAATAACAATGTTTATTCTTTTTATTTCTTCGAAAAAACTAAAAATGATTGCTTAATCATCAAAACTATTAGTTTTCTCTCAATCGAGAAATAAATTCGAGACTTCAAAGAATTCAGCATAAATATGTACGTACTGAGGAAACTTTACCAAATTATCATTCATCCAGAAAAGTTTTATTTGATAAGAATTTCGAGTAATTCCGAAAGTGATTTTGGTTCGAGTAATGGTTCTGGAATGATTTTAAAATTTGATCTTGGAAATTCTTGAAAGTTACTTAAAAAAAAAAAACAATTTATTGAATTCGGCGCAAAAAAAGAATTGCTGCATATCCACTGTTATAAAATAATGTTTGCTTTTTTAAAATTAACTAATCGAAATAATATAAACAGTATCACTAATTAATGATATTGAAAACTTTTTAATCATTTTAAAACAGGACTGAAATTGATTTATACAATAATATTTGCATATTTTCGATTTTTAATTTTAATTAATTCTTTTATTTTTTCAAATGTGATGCAATGAAACTAAATGAATAATTTTGAATTTTGCTTCCTTTTTTTTTCTTTTTTTTTTTTCAACAATGATTAATTCATGAGCTCATTAATATTTTTAACACTAAAATTTTAATAATAATATGAAAAAGATATGATTAATTCTAAATAATTTTTTTCAATATCTACCTTTTTTTTTCGTACATAAAATTCCAATAATCAAGACTTAAAATTTAAAAATTACCCACTTCTTTTTAAGAGTGAAAAAACAAAAAACAAAAATGAGACATCAAATAAATTTGAATATAAAACAAATATCTTTTCTTCTTTCTTTCTCTTTTTTTTTCCACACTATAATACTTAAAACAAAGTTGCAAAAAACAAAATGATATAAGTCAGAAAGATAAAAAAAAGGATGGAATAACTGAAAAAATTTTTAATTGAATATTTCGAAATGAGAACAATGCGAAATATTGATTAACAATACGGGAAGGAAGAATTAATTGAGCAAAATAAGCCTTTTTTTATTAAAAAAAAAAAGTTTTTAAAAATTCTTTGCTACAAAGAAAAATTAATAGAAGCGTTATAATTATAAACATAGAAATATTTAATCATCGAACAAAGCACAATAAACAGTATATGCAAATGAAGGAATTCATAATTTGTAAGCTAAACAATGGAAAGCGGCAGTGATATAAATGACATTTACGCATTTGATAAGTTGCATTTGATAAGTTGAAATATTTGTGCACAAATATAATGGTGATAATATTCTTCCACTTATTATCTCCCTATATAATCAAAATTAAAATTTCTTTGCTGCAAAATTTATCAATACTCATTTCAAACTTTTTCATCCTTTTCCACATTTTCTGAAAAAAAGGAGGAAAAAGAAAAGGAAGATGGAAATTTGAGAGTTTTAATTTTGGATCGCATCAAATACATTAGTATTTCGAGGATATTAAAATGCGATAAAATGCAAAATTTTTCTAACATAAATTCCGCGAAAATTATAAAATGGAATAATATGAAAGATCTATTAGCTAAAATTGCGCAATGCATTTTTAAATTTTGATGTGTCATTACGCACGGATAAGGTCAAATATAAAAAGATCGAAAAAAAGATGGTAAGTTTCATTATTTTTTAACAAATATTAAGCTTAACGGAAAAATTCATTGATAATAATTATACCAATTTTTGAATTTTTTTTCCTTAATTTTTCACTTAATTTCCTCTTAAAAGAATCGAATTGGGGAGATAAATTGATAAAAATGAATTTAATCATAAGGAATAAATAATTTTTGACTTTGAAAAAGAATTATCTATTCTGATTAAACAAAAAAAAGGGAAAAGAGATAAATGATAAATACAAGTAGTAGAAAACATATATAAGCACATGAATAAACAGGTAAACAAACAAACAGATAAATAAACAAACAAACAACCGGTAGTGAATAAAAACTACCCGGGAAAAAATTTCATAATGATGATAATTTAAATTCGAAAAATTCATAACACATGCTTCTGTATATTAGTTTTCATCTCGATACATAATATGCAAATGAAAAATGTCGTCAATGTTGATATAAATAATTAATGTTAGATAATGAAAATATTTAATATTATAAATTTTAAATTTGAGTAAAAAGTTTAAAAAAACAAACATCATTTGCTAAAAATAGAATAAATAATTTTATTTTTCTATTTCTGAAAGAAATGAATGAAAAGATTTGGCCGTTTAATTAATTATAAAATATTTGTTAAACTTTTCGTTTCTTAAGTAAACTTTTCCTTTCATTTATTGATTTTTAATTTCAATAATTTGCTTTTAAAATTTATCTGATGTTATTTCAAAACAGGATAATTAATCAGACTTGTTATTAGAACAAGTTTCTCCTTTTTTTGTTTTTTGTTTTTTTAAAATTCCTTAAAATATTTTATCATTCCCGATTTGATCAATAAAAGTTATCTTATGATCTATAAAGTATGAAAAAAAGAACTATTCTGTAATTAGGTATCCTTAATGAAGTAATAATGGTACCCATAAAATAATAGTAAATGCGGTTAACACAGATAGCGTTGAACGATCGGTTGATCCAACTTCTGGTGGCTTAGCAATAACAGGTGGCCTGATTGGTGGCCTAGTTTCCAATGATGGCTCTGAAAATTTACTTCCAAATAGCTTTGATAATTCACATCATAATATCAGTACTTTAAAATGTTCCAAAAGTTTCATCTAATTATGCGAAATTAAATTTCGAAATGCAAAAATTCTAGGTAATATGAATTTAAAAAAATTTAACAAAAACTTTATGCTTTAATGCAATATCTTAGTTGAAATTGAAATTTGTTTATTATTAATGCATAATTCAGGAAATGACAAAATTTTGTATTTTTTGAAACTATCGTGTAAAGTTTCAAATCGAAACTTTACATCGATGATGATGTAAAATCACTGAAATATTGTAAAATTTCGCCTGAAATTGTAAAATTCCTTTTTTCCTTCTACCGCGAAAACTTTCTGGATGCATAACAAGAAAAAAATGAAAATTGGATAGGAAAGATGTAAGACGAAGAAAAAAAAAGTTATCGAGATAACTAAAATAATTGTTTATTCATAGAAATAAAAAAAAAAGTAGTAGAAATACAAAAGAAAAAATTCATTAGAAAATTGCTCCGATTTTTGTTAGATTATAGGGATGCGAGGTAAAAAAAAAAAGGAAAAGGAAAACGGAATCAATTATTGCCATATCTTTTTTTTTTCTTTTAATTTGAATTAGATATTCAATTTGCATTATTCCATTCTATTATCTATTATTATCAGCAGGTACGATCACATTGTTAGCAATGATAATTTCTGTAGCGATCGAAAAAAAAAAGCGTACAAAAGAATGAAAAAAAAAAAAAAAATGGAAGGAAATGAATAAATTATAAATAAATGCAACTTTTTATTACTAATTGTTTGAAATTTATATGAAATAATTACTAATCATTAGTAATTACTCCTTATTGTAAAATATATTAAATAAGGAATATAATTAATAGTTATCACATAATTAATACTAATCAATATAGTAACTAAATATTAAATAAAGGTATAATTAATATTGTACAAATAAAATTCTGTCTAATACATATAAATCGTAAATATAAATTTGGATTTCTAACTTTTGTAAATTTGAATTTCTAAATTTTGTAAATTCAAATTTTTAGCTTTTTTAAATTTGAATTCCAACTTTTGTAAATTGGAATTTCTAACTTTCATAAAATAGTCGACTGCTTATTCTTTTCTTTTTTTCTTTATTCTTTTATCATTTTAAAGCTGATATCATAATATCGAATAATTATCCTATTTCTTCTATGGTTTTTTCCATCACTTTTTTTTTTTTGATAAGAAATAATTATTTTATACGCATGAATAAGAAATAATATTTCAATTTTGGATATATATAATACTGTTAATTGCTTAATTACAGCTTAATTAATCAATATAGGATAATAAAGTATTACTGAAATCTATTAATATTAGATGTGAAATTTTAATATGAAATTTTTTTAAATCTTAAAATTTTAATATAAAAGAGCAAAAGTAAAACCTTTCTGAGTGGTAGTAGTAATTCGACGGATTGTTTCCGTATGCCGGATATCCTCAGATGTAATAATTGGTGCTATTTCTTCTTCCTGATCATGTTCCAGATCACCCGATCCTTCGATCTGATCACCTGAACCTTCACCGCCTAAATCTTCATCATCAGACCATTCCATAGCATTACTATTTCCTGATCCTTCTATATTATTCATTACTTCCTGAAATTAGTTTTTACCTTAATTAATTATCCATTTTCAATATAGGATAATGATGAAAATATGAAATCTTGTCAGTATGAATTGATCTTTATTCGACCGAATAATTGAAATGCTAATATAGTATGGAATGATATTGTATGAAATTTTTGAAATAATTTATAAACATTTATTATATATATTTATTAATTATTATTCAACTACTTCTTAAAATTTAGCTCTTCAAGACATTCAAGTATTGTCACTTTATTTTCTTTAATTATTAATCCATGTTTAACAATTCACTTCATACTTGACATTGATTTCTTCGTTTCAGAAAAAATCTATCCTGTTATTTTGTATAATACCTATCATCCAGAAACTAAATCCATAAATTTCAATCCTTCATTATTTTTTCACAATTCCATGTTATTTTCCAATTTTGCATGATATAACACATCTTTTTTTTTTCTTTAAAAACACAAGCCGATATATTTGATCTTAAAATGTTTTCCCTTCCTTTTATACTTTTGTCATTTCATTCAATTGCTTTGTTTATTTGTCCATTTATTTTCGTTTTTTCCCTCTTTTTTCTTGCTTTTTAAGATCAAAAAAAAGAAAATGAAAATGAAAATGGCTACAAAAATGTAATGCAAATTGGAGGTAAATGGAAGAGAAAAAAAAAGAAGGAAAAAGTTAGTATTACTATTTCTTTGAGATATTTTGAGGATTAAAGAAAAATGGGTAGAAATGTTACCGCGGAGAATTCGGTAAAAGCGGGGGAAAAACGGGCAAAAAATGACTCATCCATTATGATCATCGACGGAATGTTATCAAGCTAAAAGCCGAAAAAGTTTTTTGCTTTTTCTTTTTTTTTTTTCTTCCCGTTTTACGATGCTTTAAAATGTATACAAAAGGTGATAATATTTACAAATGTAATTTTTTGACTATCTTGCTTGAATATCTTGAAGAAGGAAGGAAAAAACGTTTTTTTCCTTCCCTCTCTCTCTTTCTCCCTCTTTTTATACTTATTATAAATTCCTTTTTTCTTTTCATTCTTTTTCAAAATGATGTCACAAAAGAAATATCGAACTTGTAAACTTCAAGATGGAAAAAAAGAGAGAAAATATTTAAAATATTTAGATATAAGAATACTATAATATAATTAATTATTACTATTATCTATGTTGAATACTGAAAAGATACATTTGAACTAAATACTAATTATAGAATTGATATAAAATTTCAAAGAAAATGAACGCTATCGATTGCTTCTATTATTCAAATTATAACACCGTAACACGTGGTTTATACCGTAAATGATATCAGATTTATATGTTTATGTATATAATACCGATATCATATGCGATATTACGTTATACTGTATCCAACCGTATTATTCTGATATCGTAAAACACATAACTTACAGTATTACATACATATATCATTCATTTTATCAGTAATATATTTTATGAGTAATATAGTGATTTATATATAATACTGTAAGTGTGAGTTTTTTTTTTGAAAATTTTTAGAAAAAATTCATCATAAGAAAAAGATGAAGCAAAGTAATACTTTATCAATATATCAATATCTAATAACGTATTTACTTCTTTTTTTCTGTATTTTCTTTAGATTATAATAAAATAATCTTTGAAGATAATTATTTTTCTAGTGGAATAATAAATCAGTTTATATGCTACTAAAATTCATTCATTAAGTCATAATTAATAATAGTAATAATGAAAATTGCTTGTTGGCTGATAATTTAATTCCACAAATAAAAAATAACGAAAAAATAATAATTCTTTTTAAACTAAATTTTTACCTTGCGTAGCTTCATGATCATTTCAACTTTGAGATAAATTGAAAATATTTACCCGAATTTTATTTTAGTACTATAAAATTAATAATCCTTCAAATTGATTAAACTTATTTGATTGACAAATTTTTTTAAATTTGAAATTCAAAATCATTGAAATGACTATTGTTTTTTTGTTTGTATGTAATATATCGAGAAATCATTGCCATTTTTAGAAATTGCTTGTTAAGAAAAAATTTATTCGATGAAAAAGGCCATAAAATCTTTAGTTTTAATTCCATTTCATGTTTGAATTAATTGCTTTGTTCTTATATTTGTGAATTATGTGGTAGTTTTATCGTAAAATTACGACCTGATAAATGCATTTATCCATTTTGATTAATACAATTTCAAATTTAAAGTAGCTAAGAATAGAATTCTATTCCTCGATATTTTACATTTAACATCAAATAATTACAGAGTAATTTATCATCATTTTATGATTAAAAATTATATACCTATCGTTATCTTTCGCAATCATAATTAAAACTTGTGATAAAATTGTTATCATAACTTTATAGTAATATAGTAAAAAGTGTTAATTATGATTTAATAAAATTCAAACTTAATCATAAAATAGTATCATTTGATTTCTTTAATTGCATTTCATATTTGATCATAATATTTAATCACTTTCTCCTACTTTTCTTTTCGGATTATCTACATTTTAAATTTAATAATATTATTCTAGTTTTTCTTTCTTATACTTAATTATTTGATACTCTAAGATTTACTAATTAAAGTTATCGGATTTTTGTGCAATTCGATAATTTTTATTGTTTCTAGTATTCCTTAAGATGTGATATCTTCTGCATATTCTGATATCTAAATGTGCAAATATATTAGATTTTCCTGCAGACTTTGATGTCCTTATCAAACTTATCATTATCAGTTCCGTATTATCATTGTTAATATATCCATCAATGAAATAATTTAATTTATCTTTATCAATTTCTCTATCATCATTTTTAAAATGATCATCAATGTAATAAATTCGTTTTTCGTGATTTATTTTTTAGAAAATGTCGCTTATATCGAAATCAATTTACAAGGATCAGATAAGAGGAAAGGATGTAATTTCTACGTTCTATGACGGAAGTAATAGTTTTTTTTCAAGCTTTATAACAGAAGTACAAGATATAAATATTAATAATAAAGTTTAAAAAAAAATAAAAATCCATCCAATTTTTCTTTAATTTAAAGAAATTCTGATAGTTATTAAAATTTCGTCGAATTTAAGCACACATTTGCAGTTCTTATCAATGCGAGATTTACTAAAAAAAAAAAATGATAAGGTTATCATCAAAATTGTTTTTTTTTTGGAAGCAGGATTACCGGATAGATGGAAGAATTTACAAAATTAAAATCTGCAT
>HG738137.1:25617178-25664255 GCA_000499405.2 Onchocerca volvulus | reverse complement strand
AAAAAAAAAAAAAAAAAAAAAAGAGGAAAAGGAACTGCCAATAGAATTAATCATTTTTTTTTTCTTTAAACCGTCACATTTTTGATTGAAATGAACGAAGCAAGAAAAAAAATTCTTGCTAATTAGTTGACCAAAAAAATCATGTAATTAAATTAAATAAACAGAAATGAAACTATTTAGTTTAATTGCGTGATTTTTTTTTTTTTTGGTTCACTAATTAGAAGACGAATTTAAATACAAATTTTGTCAGAAACTAAAACTAGTTGAAATGAATTAGCACACAAAATGAAAATCTATTATTGAAACATTTTTCAAATAATTTAAAAAGAATGTTTAGAAACTATTGTAACTTTATTTTAAAACTAACATTATATGTGACAATTTTATTTCTTTGATTAATACCTCTTCTCTCTTTCTTTTTCTCTCTCTGTCTTTCTTTTACCAATATTTTACATAAATTTATAATTATATGATCAAGGACGAAATAGAAATATCAATTAAATGTGACTTAAATTTGGAATGTTCATTCGATCATTGATCTTTCATTTCATTATTGCATGTTTATATCTAATTATTATAAATATAATTTTACGATATATTATTTATTTCAAAATATATTTAAAATATAATATTAGAATTAATTACACCTTATTCTATATTAACTAGTAATTAATAATTAAATATGGGCAGAAAACAATTGCTAAACAATATATTATAGTCATAAAAATATTGCTATAAAATATATTGTCCCTTAGATGAATACTTGAAAATGAGTTAATGTCTGAGATGAAAAAACATGAAATCAAATAAAGGAAGACCGGAAATTGAATCTTTGATATATTATCTTATCTGATTTTGTAAAGAATTTCATTTATTTTTTTTTTTCATTTTACAATAAATTTTCTTGCAGGCTTTTCAGACTTGTTTATTTTTTCCTGTTTTTTTTTTTTTTTTTTTTACTCTTTTTTTTGATTCATTCTTCCGCATTTTTGTTCAGTGAAAAAAAAAAAAAAGATTTGTGCAAAATCGATCAATCAATCAATCTATTTTTCAGTATTTCACATCACAACTGGTGTACATAAGATTGTATTCTTTATAATTAATATAAGTAAAATAATGATTAGACATACATTATCATCAATATTATTTGTTATCAGTATATTATCATTATTATCAGTTGTTTGCTTATTTTATAATTCTATTTTCAATATTACTCGTTAAAAATGATGATGATGATGATGATAGAATTGATTCAAAATTAGACAAAAATAAAATTTTAAAGAAATTCTTGTGTCATCAAAACAATAAATAAATACATATTAATTAATAAAATTTATATATTGATATATAAATTTTATTTATAGACTGATGTTTAATTTTTTATATTGATATATAAATTTTATTTTTTTTTTTAAAATTTATATATTGATATATAAATTTTATTAATCGATTGATTGTCTTATATTTTGCAATTTTTTTCTTTTACAAAAATTTATCAAAATTCTAATCTTTTTTTTTTTTTTTCATAAAAAATTGAAAATATGTCACTAATATTTTTTGATTAGTTATTATTTGTTTCATTATTATTAATTTAAAATATTAGATTTATTATCTTCAAAATCGTAATATTTATACCTCATATATATAGCAAAATAAAAGGATAATTTTAAATATGGAAAACATAAAATAAAATTTGTTGAATTCATTTCAAAAAAAAAATTTGCTTACTTCTTTTTTCTTTCCAATTCTATTTTTCATTTCTATTCAGCATTTTTTTGAATAAATAATAAATCAAATAAAAAAAAAAGGAAAAAGTCAAGAAAGATAACATAAAATATATCAATTGTTGTTGGAAATCCCAAATATCGCATTTATTTTCTTCTTTGCAATTTTTTCATTCAAATTCCCTTTTCCTTTTTTTTTTTTTTTCCTTTTTTCGTAGAAAATTTTAAAACTAACAAAGATGTGTGTGTGTGTGTGACATCATTTCGCTCTCTTTCAATTTTTGTTAAAATTAATGATTATTACAACAAGAAAAAACGATTAGAAACGTATGTATAACACAAATGGACATGAATGGAACAAGAAAAATTCCGTTCAATTCATTTTGATTCTTCCTTGTTCGCAAAGCTTTAATTATGTTCGAGAAAAAAAAAAAAGGAAAATTAAAAAAAATAAAAAAAAAAAGCTAATTACTGTCACATATGTCACATATTGCTCAAAAATTTTACTATGATACTATTAAACTAATTCTTGAACAGCAAAATTAAACAATTTATTATGTTCCTCTCCCTCTCTCTTTCTTCTAATTTACCTTTGTTGAAATAATACTAATATTTTTCATCTTTTAATGAAATAATTGTTTTTAAAAAAAAGTAAAAACAATTTACTTTCTCTTCTAATTTATTCTATTAATATATTATCAATATTTTTCACTTTTTAATAAAAAAATTTAAAAAAAAAAGAAAAGTAAATTTTAAAATGGATGCGAAAAATGAAGAATGAAATAAATAAAGCAAAAAAAGAAATAGATAATATCATTTTTTATTAAATTTCGTAGTAATTGCATGATTTAAGTCAAATAAGAAATTAAAAAATCGAGTAATATATTTAATTAAGCTAATAAAAATAGTTAATAATTAGTTTCTATGAATGTTCGAAATGCTACTTAATCGTTTAATTAACAAAAAACAAAAGAAAAATTATTTGTTATCAAAAAAAATAAACATTAGCCTAATATTTTAGCTATTTAAATTATTTGAATTAATTAGTAATAATAAAAAAAGAGAGTTGCATGATTAATTAATCGAATGAAATCTTATAATTTATTCCGCAACATAATTATCTTACAACAGTTTGAAATGTTTATTTTTTCAAATTTCACAAAATTTGATGAAACTAAAAATGAAAATTTTCCTTTTTCTACCAAAAGGTTTTTTGAATAACATTTGTTTTGGATGTAAATAAAATATTGGAAAAAAGAATGATTGAGGAAAAAAAAGAAAGATAATTTTTTTGGAAAATAAACCGAAAGCAATTTAATTCTTTTATGATAATAATCGCAAATGATAATATTTTTTCCGGATAAATTGATTGTATTTCAAATAAATTCTATTTTTTTAAATTATTTGATTTAACTATTAAATATTGTTGCTATAAAAATCAATAACATAAAAAAGTATAATTGAATGAATATAAATAATTTAATTTAATTGAAAGACGTAAAAATTTAATTGACATTAAAAATTAAATAGTTTCATTGTAATTATTTTAACTGTTTAACTTAATTTTTAACTTTTAATTTGTTTCAACTTTTTATTTTTTCAACTTTTTCTTCAAATTTTTAAACTTTTAGCTTTTTCATACGTTAAAAATTTTGAAATGTATTCGTGAAAAAACTATAAAAAAATGAATATGATTTTACAAAATAATTTTAAAAAATGGAAAAAATACTGAATAGTTTCACCTGAGAAATCAATATTTTAGTACTTTAAATCAAATCCTTTTTTTAATCCAACTTTTTTTTTTGCTTCCGAAAATTTTAAATTATTAGCAAAAAATACATCAAATTTAAATTCTTTATGGTCAGCTATAATGAAATGAAAAAAGAAAAAAATATTTACTTATTTTATTACTATTAAAATGATTCGAAAAGAAAAAAATATTAAATTAAAGATTTACTCAATTACTACTTGTGCATTAATTGGCTCAAATAATGCTTGGCTTATAATTTCCGCTTTTTTTTTTTTTTTTTTTCAAAAGCTTAGCACGTTGATAAAATCATTTTATTGATTTGTCCTCTTTCATTTCCATTTTTCCATTTACATTCCAAAATATATTCATTACTGCTTGAGAAGAAAAATTACACTATTGATTTTAAATTTTAAACAACAAAATACGAAAATGATGGAATAGTTGTATTTGTTTAAATATGCTTATATTAGTGAAAAAAAAAAATTGATAATAATTTGAAGAAAAGTTTTAAAATTGAAGAAAAAAGTTTTGTAAAAGAAAAAAAACTCATTTCTTAACGGCAATTTTAAAGATTAAAAATCATCAAATATAAGCTATTGCTACGGATTAGGAAAAAAACTTTTTTTTGAATAATAGTCTAGCGGAATTTCTAGTATTTTAAAATTAATCGCTTCATTTATCATAAAAATACGAAAATCAAAGAAGAAAAAAGAAATGAACGAAAAAAAAAATGCATAACTTGCGATGCAAGTGAATAAATTGCAAGTCAAATTGCATGCATGAAGGAGAATTTTGATTAATTATTCTCGATGGTATTCGAATATTTCTGCTTCGAAATGCTTCGTAAAACTTTCGAAAAAAATTTCACAAAAAAATTTTAGCTTTCGAAAGAAAAAAAAAGTGACAAAAAGTTTTTTCTTTTTTTTTCCTACTGAAATTTGAAATATAATAAAATTGGTTGTTAATCGTAACATTTCATTTCATTTCATTTTTTTTTTTTTTTAAATTTCTCATAAAAATGCATATTAGTTTATTTATTCGGCTTGAAATAATTTGAATTTTACGAAAGAAAAATAATTTTTTGACAAATATGAAATTTCTGAAGTTTCTCAATACTCTTATTGCAATAAATAATAAATAATATAAATGGATAATCGAAGAACTGAAAACTGTGCAGTGGGAAATTCTGGAAGTGAAAAAAAATTTCCTTTTTTTTTTTCTTTTTAAAGAAAGGATAAAATCATCTTGTCAATAACTATCTGTTAAAGGCAAAAAAGAATTTTTAAAAGAGAAAAAAATTTATTATATTAAGCAAAATTATAGCAAAAAAGTAAATTAAAAAAAATTTTACAAAAACTTAGCAAAAGTTATGTGAAAATATTTAAAGCATATAATACAATTGTATTATTTTCCATTTAATTTTATTAGAAACATGTATAAAATGTATATGAAAGTATGGAAATAATTAAAGATTTGAAAAAATTTCAAAATAAACATTTAAAATAATCACATAAAATAAAAATATTTTAAAAAATACTGCAAAATTTTGATTCTTTTTTTTTGAATAAAACTATCCTGGATGATTAATTCCTTGACACACACACAAAAAAAAGACGAATATACAAATCTTATTTCATATACTTAATTTCTTATTAATCTATTGTATTCGAATAAAAAATACATTTTTTTATTAATTTATATCACTTATACAAACAGGTTATATTTTTACTGACATTTATCAATTCCCACTTTTTGTTATTCAATAAAAAGAGAGAGGTAGAATAGTTTAATAAGAAATGAAATGAATAAAATGATTACCTAACACTTTATCATTTAGTATAAATTTATCACTAATCAGACTGCACCGATAAATCGAAATATTTGCAGTCTATAAACTTAACTTAATATTTTTAGAACAATAAAAAATAAAAAGGTACAAAAGTTTCAAAATATTTTCATTCAAAACATACAACCCATATTTAGGAAATTAACTATGAAATTTCCTTATCATTCCTTATCATTTATCAGCAATCATAAATTGGATTATCAACAATTGTAAATCAGATTAAGATATATTGAGATATCAAAAATTTGAATAAAATATGCTTAAAATTATGATAAATACAGAAATATTTCGAAAATTTTCTCTTCATTTTAGTCCCTCATTTAGGAATTAATCAAATATGTAAATTTTGGTCTAAATTGGAATGAATGAATGAATTGTGGAAAAGGAAATTAAATTGGGTAAGAGTTGAGTTAGTTTGTGGGTAAAAGCAGGTGTCTGTGCATTTTAACACAAATCTTTCATTTTAGCAATCAACAATAAATGGTAATAAAATGAAAAATCCCACATTTCAATGATGATGATATCGATTTTACATTTTATTACTTTGATTACAGAATTTTCATCGTTTTTTCCAATTAACTTTTTCTCATCAAAAAAATTGTTTCATACAAGAATTACTTAAATTTAAATTAATAATTTGCAATAGCAATTGCTAAATTAATTATTTTTAATAAAATGTATTGATGAATTTTTCATCTTAAATGTTCATGTTATTTATTTTCTTTGTTGTTTGTCACTTTTTTCTTTTGTTTTCAGATTAAATTTTTTTTTTCTGAATTGAAAGGTATACTGTACTGAATACCGTATTATTCTTGATACTGTAAGCTTCATTTGCTTAAAAAAAGCTTTGTAAACGAAAAAAATATAAATGTATGATATTATCGTAAATTATATGAATAATCGTTTAAAAAAAGTGAATTAAAAATTCAATATTTTCAGAAAAACAAAATGATTTGTTTTTCTTACTGTATTTGTTAAAAATTACTTCAACTAATACAACTTATTTATTTAAATGATTTAATTATTTAAATTTGCATCCGTTCCTTTCTTATGATTGACATTTTCGATTAATTCATTGCTTTTTTTTTTTTTTCTAAATCTCAATATTTGATCTATTTTGTAATATTTTATTATTAAAATTGAAGATCGTTTGTGTTTGTTTTGTTAAATTTATTCATTGACTAATTTAATTAACTCAAATTTGTACTTTTCTTATAATTTCGATATGCATAGAAGATATTTACAAATTTGTAAATAATGGATACAAGTATGAAAATTGCTTAATGTAAATCGATAATATTATGCATTGCTACAATTTTAGGTTTCAATTTCAGGTTCATATTAGGTCACTACTATAAAACTAGATGTAAGCTTGAAAGTTTGCATAATCCTTACAGACATAATTAGTATTCGCCACCTGCAAACATTCCTGCATCTTTTTTTTCCTTTTTTTTTTTTTTTTTTTTGCGAGAATCAACTCAGGAATTCTACCGAATGTGTATATTTGTTACATGTAATATTATTTTTAAATAACATGTTCAAATAACTTATTCAAAATTGCGATTAATTATTCCAAAAAAAAAAAAGAAAAAAAGAAAAAAAACGAAATCATCATCATTTTTGATCCGATAAATTAAATTAAAAGTATTTTAATTTAATTCTTAAATCACATACCATTATCTTCTAATGATAAATCACCATAAGATATGGCAATATTAGAAACAAAAAAGAGTGAACAAGGTAAAATAAAACTTATTACTTTCTAATCAATCAATAAATGCATTTTATACAGTAGCAAATTCAAATACTAAAATGATCATTAGAAATGTCACATAATTTTGTTTGATTTAACTTATTTGAACGATTTTAAAATTATTGAAATATGAAAAATGACTGTTAATGATAAATTGCATATGTTCAAATAATAACAGTAGTAATTTAATTGTTGAAAATAAGTAATAACCTGTTTTATCAATACTTCCTTTTCGCTTTTTTTTTCCTTTTTTTCCATTTTGATTGTAAATTTTTTAAAATTATTTCTAGATCAAATGAACAAAAATAGATGCGAAAAAAAAAAAAAGAGAAAACGACAGAATTAACTTGCTAACTTGAAGAAGTAATTAGTTGCTTAATTTTAATTAAAATTATTATTTCTAACCCTACTAATTTTGCTTTTAACAAGGAAAAGGAAAATCTCCACTATTTGTCATTATTTACAGAATTTAAATCAAAACTAATATTTTCAACTTTATTATATTATTTATCATCATTTATTTAATTTTTCTTAAGATTAATATTTTCAATCTTATTAATTCTATTCTTTACAAAGAGAAAAAAAAAGAGCCGTTCTTTATCATCATTTACTTGATTTAAATTAAACTAATATTTTACCAACTTTGTTGATTTTATTTTTTACGCGGTAAAATAAAAAAAGGAAAAAAAACGAAATTGTTAAATTAAAAAAAAAAAAACAAAAAAACAAACCTTAACAGAAGTGTCGGCAATAATTGCTGCTGAATTGCTAATTGATTCCAATTTTTTTGTTTGTTCATTTTTAGGATTACTACTAATTTCTGCACTGCAAAATTTACTTCGTAGTAATAGTAATAGTAATATTAGTATTAAATGATTTTGTAGTTTCGTTTTTGGCTGTTGCCAATATTCCATTACAGTATAGTAATAATAAGAATATTTGTAAAGTTGAATTTCATTTAGAATTTAAGCAGTCAAATATTTCAGACGCTTCTTTTAAGCTTTTTTTAAATTGGTAATAATATTCGTTTTTTTCCTTTTTCTTTTTTTTTGTCTTTTATTTTAGATTTTTATTGAAATACAAATTATAAGCAATATTAATATTGATCCATAAATTATTCATTCTCGCTTCTTTTTTCGTTTTCGTTTCTTTTTTTTTTTTTATTTTATTTCTTTATTTTTTTCGGAAAATTTGTGGTATTTATTGATAATAGCAATAGTGATGATTAATTAATTAATTAGTAGATGAATGAAAATATGGAAAGAACGAAAAGAATAGGCCTAATAATTGGCCACAAATATCAGTGCTTAAATTATTTCGAATTTATCGTTTTAATACAGTAATAGTTGCAGTAATAGTAGTAAAAATAATAATAGTTGCAGTAATTGATTGTTGCTTTTTTCACTTCGATTAATGCCACAAATCAAAAAAAAAAAAAAAGATAATAATTTCTGCAAAAACATATTTAAATTTAAATTTAAAAAAAAAAGAGAAAATGAAATATCAAACGTATTCCATAAAAATACTGAATGAGGAAACTATTCAAAACAACAATTACTCAATTCCTTAAATTAAAATTGTAATTTCATTTTGGGGTAGATGACTGATTCATACATATCGTGTGTAGTTGACATTCAAATTAACGGACGAAAAGTAGACGAAAAGAATAGAAATTGGAAAATACTGAAATTACGGTGTAAACGATAATAGATGGTTAAATCATAGTTTCATATCAATCAGATAGTAATCGTAACAGTAAATAGAATGATAGCAAAAACGTGTTACGTGACAATGTTGAATATTTTGTCATGATTACGGTAAAATATCTGTAATTTCCATGCTATAACAAATATTTCATCATCCAGAGAAATTTTTAAAATATTCTTCTCTTTCTTCTCTTCGTATGATAAGAAATATTATCAGTCAAATAGTAATCGTAATGGCAATTAGAATGATAACAACGTGTTACGTGAATATTTTATTATGATTATGGTAAAATATGAATGTCATTTCCATGCTCTAACAATACAGAAATTTTTGGAATATTTTCCTCTTTCCTTTCTTTTTATAATAAGAAATAGTAGTAAAATGATAATGATTTTGATAATGATATGATAGGATAATGATAAATGGATAAGAAATGATAGGAAAAAATTGTATGAAGAAGAAGAAGAAGAAGAAAACGAAGCCATTAGTTAGCTTTTTCTTCCATCAAACCATCTTTTTAATGGATTTCGAACATGCGAATACACACTTACATACCCACATACATACACACCCACATACCCATATACATACACACCCACATACTCACATACACATACACCCAAATACATAAACATTCATATGTAGACATATATTGACATACATACACACACAACTAAATACATATGTTGACATACATCCACATACACATACCTAACTACATGCATCATCCTTACATACATGTGACATGCATACGCACACACACACATACACACACATACACAACAGTTCAGATTTTGCCTGCTTTATTGCTCTTTTTCTGGTTCTTTCTCGTTGTGCATTCGTTCGCTCCCGATAGCATGCCCCTCCCACTTGTCTCGAGCAATATTCTCATACTCATTACATCCATCCGTCACATACACTCACATACATTACATACTATTCACATGCACACAGACATATGCTTACATACACATGCATATATACACACACATTACATACATACATGCACGCATTTATACGTACACCGACACACAAGAGACATGTCCCCACTTGTATAGATACGCATAACATACAAATACCCATACACATATAAATACACATGCATTCACATGCATGCCTTGCAGACACTCATCCACGCGTTTAGATACGACTCACATACATGCCCACACACAGACACAAACCCATACATATACACACATTCACATGCACATCTACACATGTGCACATACTCTCATTCACATGCATACTCATACACAAACACGTATTCACAACAAACTCACACCCACGCATATACTTACACGCCCACACATGGATACACCCACGCTTATAGATACACGCCCACACACAACGTATACGCACACCCACGCATGTGCGATATACTCCCGCAAACTCTTCCATTTCTTTCGTATCATTCGTTTGTTATGTCTCTGTTTTGAGTTGATATAGGCAAGAGAATTAAATTATTTTATTTTTAAAGCTACTTTGAATACTTCCGTTATTCCATTACTATGGCCAGAAATTGATCTATTTTGATAAATAGAGCCTTCAGATAGTTCAACTAATAAAAGAGACGAAATAAGCGGGAATAATTTAATGGTTTAATTAAACATGAATAATTAATATTTTACTTTCATAGAATACATTCAACAAATTGATGAATACAGACGTGTCATTATCAAGTGATATATTTACCGATGAATTAAGTGGAATTTTAACTAATTTGAATGGTTAACAACACCTATAATTACGATGTTCGATTACAACCTATGATCTTAGAGAATAGTCATCAGTCTGAAAGTTAGTTAGTTAATAATTATCAGTCTGAAAGTTTATATGTTAGTTTTACGGTACGTGCGTAAATGATTTACGATTTTTAACTAACAGTTTCGCGCAAAATTTTTTTTTGCAAAAGAGATATATCAATTGATGAATAAAAAATACTTTTAAAAAATATATCATTCCTACTTATTTATATTACCATCTTTTAGACATTTTGTCAGCAAAAATTCTCATGAAATCATTGCTTAAATGATAAATTTAAAATGAAACATTTATCTCACAATAATTTATTATTGTTATTAATTATTTTTGTACATAATTATTTTTACACTTATTATCATTACTATTATTATTATTAATTATTTGCATACATATGATAAGGTAGAAATCGATAACTTTTTTTTTTTTTTTTTTGAATGAATTAGTCAAAATATTTTGAATAGAATTGAAAACTATATAGGAAAGTATATTTAGACGTTTAATAGAAGACTATGTAAATATTAACACTAATCGCTAGCTGTGAATTTTTTCTTTTTTTCTTTTTTCATCTTTAAATTTGTTTTTTGGAAACGGCAATGTCCTTCAAGTGATCTTTTTATTGTTGAAAGAAGAAGGCGACGAAGATGACGACGACGATGAAACGGAAAATGTAAAATCATTATTAGTTATATTTAATATGTAGACGGCAAATTACGATATGATAATGAATGTAAGGAAGGGCTGAATCGTCGTTTTTTTTTTTTCCGTTTTTCTTTCCGAATTTCCATCAAAGCTTAACTTTATTTGATTACAATTGGAGTCATTTTGATTTTCATCATTTTACATTTTTAAAATGTATCAAGAAATTGCTGCAGCTATGGTTTTTTCATCATTTTTAAAAAATCAATAAATCAAATAAATTGAGAAGTTCTTCGATGACCATGGACATAGATTGTAGCATAGATCGATCCAATAGATCAATGTATCAAAATTAATAGTTCAATACAGATTAACTGGATTAAATTCAAATATTATCTAATTTGAATTTCGAAAAAGAAAAGCAAAGAAAAGACAAAAAATATCAAAAATAATGACAAATCAAAAATGTTATTAGGCTTTTTCTTTGTGATCTTATTTAAATTGTGGAATTGAATAAAAATATATGTATGTAACTGAGAACTTTAAAAAGATAAAAAATTCGGCGAAATTCAAAAAAAAAAAAAAAGAGGAGGATGGAAGGAACTTTTAATTCATGTCGAAAAAAGAAAGAAAAAGAAATCAATATTCAACAAAAAAGAAGCGAATTCTTAAGTTTGAAAAGCTTTAGTTTCTTTGATTTATTTATGTTTTTCTTTTTTCATTTTCACAAGTGAAACAAATAATTTGAAACAGAGCAAGTGAATCAATATGGCGAGAATAATGTCTATATAAACAAACCATACAGAAAATAAATTACTGATTGATTCATTGGTAAATTTCTCGGTTTTAATTCATTCCAAAAATTATAGTCTTATTACCTTTTCTAATTGTGGTAGCAAACTATGAAGTAATATGCTTAAGCATTTCAGATTATATCATTAATCATCGAAGAATAAATAATTGAAAGTTTAATTAATGATTATTCTAATTTCTTCATTTTATTTTTATGACTTTCCTGAACATTTTTTAACAAATACAAATTGCAAGATTTTAAATTTGCACTTTATCAAAATATTACGAATTAAAAGGTCTTGCAGTTAAATAATGATTGATTGAAGTGTAATTCAGATTAAATCTGATTCAAAATGAATCAAATAAGAGATAATTTAAGCTGAATAGAATAGGAAAATATAATCGGAATTGAATATGTAGAAAATAAATAAAACTGAAAAAAGAATAGAAAACATATGGCAGAATAACTAACAAAACTGTCCAATAAGAAAAAATGAAAAGAAAGGTGAATCGAAAAATCAAGAACAAATAAATAAATTAAAACATATTCCTTCCTGTTCATTTTTTCCTTTCCTCCTTACTCATACTACTATTAAAAATTATAGAATTAATATGAATAAAATTCTCGAAGTTAATGGATAGACAACTAGAAACAAGCAAATTGCTTTTTCTCAATAATCAGTTAATACTGATAAGGAACGATAAATGAGACGGAGAAGGAAAGAAAAAATATCAAAAATGATAATCAAAAAAAAAAAAAAAATAATTTGAAGTTATAATCGATTAAAATGATGTATAAAATCGTAATCAAAAGTAAATTTGGTTGGGAAGAAGGAATGAAAATGAAATGCCGGATGATAAAGGGAAAAAAACAGTTTACAAAATAATTTCATCAATAATTAACAGAAGGAATCACTTTTCTATATTACAAACTAATGAGTAGAGAATACAGCAAATGAAGAAAAGAATGAGAAGGCTTTTGTAAAGGTGTGCCCATTATAAATATTACCTTATCGCATTAATTAATCAATCAGTCGTTTAAATTTTTTTCTTAAATTCAAATATCTGAAATGTAAAAAGAACTTATAGGACTTATATGTGAAAAATAATATATATATGTGAAAATAACTTTGTATTATCATGTTTTTATTTGATTTTTTATATGTGTATTTTATATTTGCATATAATTAATTCAAAGTTCAACGTTTAATTTAATGAAATAATTTTATGAAAACAAATTTTCAAGGCAAAGTTTTCAAATTTAACATGTTGATTAATAAATGTGATAAATTTATACTTCATATATTCATATGATAAGACTCGATTACAAAGATATTCATATCCTATTGAATTCGTAAGAAATTTTTTTGGCTATTTTGAAGTTAAATTTTAATAACAGTTTAATTTTGCTTAATTTAATGAAATAATTTTACGAAAATAAATTTCCCAAGACAATTAAATTAGCAACAAACACGATTACTCAACATTTGGTTCATCCCACAACGCCAAAATCATCTATTCGGAGCACACATTCAATGTCTACGCTTCATTCAAGCAAACGAGTCATACATACTCGGTTGAACATGTTTCTTCCCACAATTCTTCTAATCATAGCTTTTCCGAAAATAACAGCTTCATTACGTACTACAGCTATACTGAGAGAAACTTCAGAAAGAATCAGCTACTAGATTGTTCGATTAGTCTTTCAACCTTAAACCAAAGTCAAGCAATCGATTTGCACGTCAAAATTATCAAAATCGAAGGTCCGAAACGATTCGGACGTGCAAATCGACCGAATCGAATCTGTTGATCATTCGATTTTATAGATAATTCACCTTCTATGTTTGATGTTTTACGATGATTTCTTAATTTTAACATTAATTCATCATATCAAATCTCAACGTCTATTGAAATCATTTCTTAAACTGATAATTCGAAATAATATTTGTAATTAAATTTTTAATGATTGATCACATATATCACGGAAAGCATGAGGGATATCACATACAAATTACTACATTAATTTAAAAATTGACATAAATTTTTCGCACCTTTCTTTTAAATTAATTTTAATAATTTAACTTGTCATTTGCCAGGAAAAATTTTCTTTAATAAATAAGAAATGAATTGATAAAATAAAAACATTATTAAAATTAATTTTTTTCTTAGTGCTGAACAATTTGACTAAAAAAATGGAAAAAATAAATAAATAAAATGGAATAAAACAATTGGAGACGATTAAAAGAAAGAAGTGCGATAAAAACAATTTTTTTATAAGTATAAATATTTTAAGTAATAAATTACAAAAATTAATGTATTCATTGCCTAGAAAAAAAGAAAAAGATTATCTATAACAAATAGAAATTATTGCCTAAAAGTAAATTTAGGTTAAAATAGAAAATTTTTTTAAACATACAATAGCTAATGGTAAAATAGTCGATCAATAATTAGAAAAAAAGAGTTAAAGAATTTGAAAAATTTCTGCTGAGCAGACAAGAAAAAGGAATTAAAATCACAAAAAAAAAAAAAAAAAAAATTAGGGAAAGAAGAATAGATAAAAGAAAAAAAAAGGAAAAAAATCTAAAGCAAATCTCTCCTTTTTTTTTCTTTGAGATATTCAACATAAAATATTAAATATGTTTGAAAAACTATTTCAGATTTTTTCCTTTTTTTTTTTTAGTTTTCCATTTCCGCTTTTTCTGAAATAAAATATCAGGTCAAATAATTATCATTTGGAGGAAAGAAAGAAAGAAGAGGAAAAATTGCATGAAATAAGATGAAGGAATTGAAAAAAGATTGATAATAAGTTTATAATTTTAATATGGATGAGATGATATGACACTATGATGGGATAAAAATTGGTGACAATAGCCTATTTGATATTTTTTGAATTGAAAATTGTCATATAGTCGTCTTTTTTTTTTTTTCATTCTCTTCGTTTCTTCTTCCTTTTCAATAAAAAATTTATCATATATGAATTTTATTTAAAAATATTGAAAATATTTCAATCATTTAATTTCGTTTCTGTATTTATCTTTCATTCATCTTTCTTCTTATCCCTTTTTTTGTTTCGATCGATTTTTCCCCGTCTTTTTTTTTTAGCTTGCTCAAAATTTCGAAAGATTAATTTATAGTTTCTTTAATTTTAATTTATTTCTTCGAAATTAAATTCGATAACTTTCCAAAATGCATTTTTTTTTTCGTAAAGCTGCATTTTTTCAATAAATTGTTTAAATTTCGCGTTTTTTACATATGCATTTATTAATAAACATATGTAAATATAAGCATTTAAATAAGTAAATATGTATATAATCTAATTATAAATAAATTCCTTTTTATTAATAGCAAAATTTTGATTTTTTTTAAAGAATTTTCTTTTCAATTCATTGTGATCTTTACATTTTAACTAGAATTTAATTTAATTCTAGAAAGCTTTTTCTTCTATTTATTTGTTTCATTTTTTGCATTTTCATCAACTGTTGAATAAATTAAAACATACCCTAAAATATTCAACTTAATCATTTATATATTTTGGCTTGAACTAGAATCTAATTTTAATTAGCCTTTTTATACTCTGAAATTAAAAATTGCACAACTTTTTTTTAATTGTTTTATTTATCAAATTAAATGGTCTTCAATTTCTTTTTTTCTTTTTTTTTTTTTTCAAAATGAAATTCTTTAATAGTTGCATATATTATTACTTTAAATATGAAATAAAAGATCTATCCAATTCTAGCAAATTAATGTGCAATAAGAATTTAGCGGAATAGATGACAAAGCTTAGTATCCTAAAATTGAAAATTTCGATTTAATTGATAGTTTGAAGGCATTAATGGATTAATGAAAAAATTAATTTTGCAATTTCACTTTTAAAGAATGAACGAAATGTCGTTCATTCTTGTTCCGACGAAATTAATTAAAATATGACAATATAACAGAGAAACTACGATAGACTTAAGATCATTTTATAAACACTAATTCAATTGTTTTCTAGATAATCATGAAAATTCTACAATATGATCAAGGATTTGAAATAGTGAAAAAGGATAATCCTGCAATATTTATCCTGGATATCACTTCGCATGTTAATATTCTGATTGTAGTGGGAGATGACGGGATATATTTCTGGATATCTCAAGCATGACGGAAAACTTTTAACAATTGAAATTAGATAAAGACTAGAATTATCAAATGTCAACTTCGTAAAATTTTCATAAAATCTCAAGCATAATTAAAATATGTATTACATTTAGTTGATTAAATTAGCACGACAGATGGGATAATTCCGAAGAAAAAACTTTAGTGAATTTAATTTGAAAGTTTCAAAATTCCTCCCCACCTCAAAAAAAAAAGGAAATAAAGAAATTAAGTTCATTTGTCAGATCGAAAAAAACTGGCAATCAGCCGTAGTTTAATTTTTTCAAAAAAGGTCAATTCGTAAAAATATATAAACTAGAATGAAGAAAAAAGTAAAAACAGCAAATTTAGTGCTTACTATAAAAAAAAAGCAACTTTTTCAAATTCAATCAAATCTATTGCATAAAACGTTAAAAAATTCAATCTAATATCAAATCAAAAATTCATCATTGTTACAGAGTTAAAAATTAAAATCAAGGCTTAGCACAATTTTAAGACAAATTAAGGACTAATGTTAAGTCAAGATAATCATTCTTCACTTTTTTTTGAAAGTTGCTAGCCGGAAAGAATCATAGTTTTGCTAAATTTTAATGATAGAAATTAGTTTTGATTTGTTCGACAGAGATGCGAAACGGGAGAAATAATAAAATTTAATGTCATGATATTCAAATGAAAGCAACGAATTCAATCGAACAAATAAATTTAGTAAGAAAGCAAATTTAGGCATAAAATTACTTTGACAAGAATTTGTACTTTTCTTTAAAAGCTGAAGCAGAAAAAATTGACTTAATGGAAGAGAAGTTTTAAAAAAAAAAATATTAAAATTAGTTGAAATAGGGAAAAACAAGTTTAATGAAATAATTTTTTCAAAGAAGAAAATTAAGATGAGCATTAAAATAAAAATTACTAAAATTGCATACCTTATAATAAGTAATTATACTGGAATATTTATTCAATTCTAATGGAATTAATTAATTTTTTTTTTATCAAAAACATATCGTCTTAAATTGCTTATAAATTTCCAAAATTCAAAAAATTACTAGCATAATAAATAATGATGATAGTAAGTATGATAGTAATAAATTATGGAGTTTGCAATGCTGATAACATAAAAATATGATGATAAATGATGATGATGTCGACAATAGTGATTGCAGTGATGATAATGATGGTGATGTTAATGATTTTTGATAATAATAATGACTATAAGCGATGATAATGATGTTAATGATGAAAGTGACTATAAATGATGATAATGATATTGATGATAACAATGATTATAAGATGACAGTAATGTTGGTGATAATAATGACAATAATAGCGACAAATAATAAGCAGTAATGATAAAAATGATCGGAATAATATTGCGAAGTGATCAAAAAAAAAACAAAAAAAAAAAGAAAAAAAATGGTAAAATGAATCCAACATATTCGAACGATATGACTTTTCGATGGATTTGATTTTCCTGATCGGTAATTCTCCCGAATTAATTCCATATTGCTTATACTATTGCAAAAGGATTCGAAAATTACAGAAAAATTCCGGAATTCATATATTTGTCTAATTATATTTTCAATCTATTTCTTGGGAAACAATAAGAAAAAAAAAAATTTTTTTTTAATGGCAAAAATGATAATGATAACAAAAATAATGAGTAATTCAAGAAATCATCCATTGGTTGAAATATTACAATCTCATCAACTTTTAGATTTAAGCAATGAGAAAATCATGGCCCAAAATATCTGGTGGGCCGTGAAGAAGATGGAATTTTATCCTGCATTATGATTTGGTGGATTATAATTTTTTTTCTTTTTTTCCTTTCCCTCTTCTTGCTTTGTTATCTTTTATTTAACGAATGTCTCAATGATTCTCATGAATATTTTATTTCAGGTCAATAAACCCTCCTCCACAAAAATGAAGTTTGAAAAACTGGAATTTGATTAAAATTTGATAAATCATGCAAGCGACACATTCTATCATAGTATTACACACAATTTGCATTAATTACCATTATAATAACTAATGATTACGATATTAATATTAAGTAATAATCATGATAAAAATGTAATAAATTATGCAAATGATACACTGTAATTAGAATTATTATGATAATAATGCTATGCAATAATCATGATAACGATTAGTAAACATTAAAAAATTCTGATAAGATTGTTAAAAATAAATATATTATTTGAAAATGTTTCAAAAAAAATGAAAAGGACGAAAAAAAGAGAAGGAAAAATCAATACCAAAATATAAGAGTAAAACCGTATAAATTTGAAATGAGAAGAAAATTTCAGAAATTCGTAAAATGTTTAAAGCATGAATCATTACTCAAATTTTTTTAATTTTAATTTTTGATTCTTAATTTTTAAGAATTAATCATTTATTTTATAGAAATGGGCGATTTGGATAAAAATTTGAAATGAATAAAATGACATTTGTAATTGGATATGCATTGATGCTATAACTTTAATTAATCCGTAAACGATATGGCTTGCATAAGTAACAACCTTATTTCGGATATTAATTAACTAATCAATTAGAATTGCAAAAGAAAATATTAGCATAGAAAAATGAATAATATAGGATCAGATAACAAAATTTAGAATCGATCAAGCATAAATTTTGAATATTAATTAATTAATTAGACCACGAAAATGATAGCATATGATAAATAAACCAGATTTAGAAGATAAATCAAGCATACTCGAAAACAAATTTAACAATATTTGGAAAAAAATTTCTTTAATACAAGCATTTTTTTATGCAATTTTCGTTTTGTTTTCTTTGTTTTTGAAATATAAGTTGGCTAATTAAATCAAATTTTATTTTGCCTTTTTTCCCTTTTTGAAATTAAGGTTTGTTAATTGTAAAAATTTATTGAATTAAGTTTTATTTTGTTTTTTTCTTTTTTAAAATGAAACTTCATTAATTGAATGAATTTACCGAATCGATTTTTTTCCATCCAAAAATTTCATTTTCCATCCTTTTTTCCTCTTTCCCATAGATATCAAATAATCACGAAGATATTGAAATGAGACACTAATTTTATTATAATATATCTTAAAATCAATCACTCGTGAGATTTCTCATCAAAATATCATTTTTTAAAAATAACTGAAATAATTGATAATTCATATTTTTTGTTTTAAATAGAATTAAACTTTTATACATAATACTATAGCTACTGCAATGCAATTTTAAATATTAATTGTAGGATAATACTTCGAATATAACAGATCAATTGGGAAAAAAACAGGAGAAAAAGAGATTTTAACAAATTTATCATATCAAAAATGAAAGAAAAAAATCAAGAAGATAAATTTATCAATATCAGATAATAGGTATGACGAAATAAAATGATTTGATAACAAAAAAAAAAATCAGGATATTGATTGATCAGGAAATTCTGATCAATCGATCATATGTATATATCAGTAAGAAAATATCAAATAATAAGCATTCTTGATAATTTGATCAAAATTTTGAATAAGAAAAAAATTGAAATAACGATGAAAAAAAGAAATTGGTATTGCTATAATAAAATCAAAAAGTTATATTAATCAGTTCTCAGATAACAGCTATGACAAAATAAAATAGTTTAACAATAAAAAAGAAAGTGAAATCATAGTATACAATTTCTCTAAGAATTCATGATTAATCTATCATATTAACATTATCAGGGAAATACAGAATGATAAGAATGATAAATATTTTTGATGATATGACTAAAATTTTTTTGCAAAAGAATTATCGAAATAATGATGAAAAAAAAAAAAAAGAGGAAGTAATAATGGACATTATATTAGAATAAATTTGAAGGATTGAATTTCTCATTTAAAAGACCACTAATTTGCTCATCTTCACGAATAAAAAGGTAAACTTTAAACTTTCACGAAATATTTGCTTTGTAAAACGATAAACTCGCTTATTGTTTCATTTTTTTTTTCACTTCAAATTTTCTATTTGGATTTGATTGTTTTAAAAAATTTTTCCTTGCAATTGCAATTTATTGAAATTTAAGAAAATAAATTTGATGAATAGAAATGTTTTTTCGTTTTTTTTCGTTTTTTTTTTTGATATGAATATTTGATTGAAGAAAACATAAAGATCATGATATGAAATGAGGAAAACAAGTGAATATGATGTAAATACTTAATTTCTTATTTTAAAATATAAACATCATTGAAAATTTTCATAAGAAAGCAGAAAAACAAAAAATGTTAATAATATAAAAGATGAAATCGTAATAAATGTGAACATCAATGAAATATTACAATAATTATTTGCAAGCAGATCAATATTAATAAAATAGTTTATGAAAAAAATTACATAAAAATTAAGAGAAGAAATTTTAAATAAAACAAACAAAAGCAACAGGAAACAAATTTGAATAATTAATTGAATAATTTGAATAATTGAAGGTGATGAAAAAAAAAAAAATTGGATAGATGATTGAATGTTAATCAAACTTGGAATATTATTAGATCGAATTAAATTGAATTTATATTGAAAGTGAGCAGGAAAATTAAATTAAAATTAGATGAAATTGAATAAATTTCACAGTTAAAATTATCTTTGTGAACAATTAAGTGTGAAACTTCTTCTTTTAAACAAAAATCAAAAAAAATGGAAATATTTATCCTAAAATGTTATAACGAAATAATGTAATAGAAGAAAAGATCGAATGATAGAAGTGAAGAAGTGATATCAGTTAAAAATATGATAAAATGATAAAATCGGGAAAGTAAACGATATAGTAAGTATTTGCATTTAAAGCACAATAAATTAAGCCTGAAAGCTTTTTTTTTTTTAAGAAAGCAAAAAGAAAAAAACAAATGGACATATTTATTTATCTATCACATTATGCAATCAAGAAATGGCGGTATGATAAAAGGCAAGAAATAATATCAGTTAAAACTGTGATATCGTGATAATACGGAAAGGGAAAGGTAGGAAAGTGGTAAAAGTTTTTCATTTTTTCAATCGGAATGAAAAAAGACGGAATTTCGGAAAAGATTGAAAAAGAAGAGATGAACGGAAGAAAAATTTAATGAGTGGCAATGAAAACGGTATATTTAAAAGGTGTCGGGAAAAAGGTCGAAAAAAATAGTTAATGTCTTTTCTCTCACCTTTCACCTTTCAAATTCGCCTTCATTTCGTTCAAATTTTCAATTCGAAAGAATTCATTTCTTCTCTATTACTTCATACCTACCTTTGTTTCTTTTCTTTCATCAAATAATAAGCTTAATTAAAGTTGAAATTCATTTTCTAAAAATAATTTGCAAAAAAAAACTTCATGTTAAAATTTTAATTTAAATATTAAATTGAATTTTTCACAAGTTTTTAAAAATGATAATTTGTATGATAATTCTATCTATTTGCTACATACTAATCTTTGTTCATTTTTGTTATTAAATGATTGATTATAAAAAAAAACTTTGATAAATTTGAAATTTATTTCATTTGAAATAATTTATAAAAAATGTTTCAATTTAAATATTAAATATAATCTTTTACAAGAATTATATGATAACTTTACCTATTTTACTTTATGTTTTGTTTCTATTTCTTTTTGATGTCAAATGATAAGTGTTAAAAAAACTCAATCGAATTTAAAATTAGTATTTCGAGAAAACTTTTTCTCCGAAATAATTCATGAAAAAACTCATTCTTGAAATTTGAATTTAAATATCAAATTGAATTTATCATAAGTTATTAAAATGATTATATGATAATTTTTTGCTAAGAATTCATTCTTCCGGGCATCATTTTCTTCATTTCTTTCTCATCATTTTTAGAAATATTTGTTATTTCTTCGAAATGCATTGTTATCTATAATCAACACAATTACTACTACAAATCATGATTAATTATCACTTTATGAAGATACCATCATAGAAAACATTATTAGGATAATGCTAAGAAAAGTTTTGACAAAATTCGTCAACCTTACAAAATGTTTCGTTTTATCTACTAAATTAAATCCGCATATTTTAAAATTTCTTTCTTCCAAACAAAAATTTTTCATACAATTCTATTGTTGAGTATTTTTTAAATTCCAATTAAAATTCTAATTTTAATACAACTCTATCTCTAGACATTTATAAAATTCCTATTTAGCATAATTCTATCTCTCAACATTTTTATAATTCCAATTACGATCCCAATTCTAGCATAATTCTGTTTTGGACATTTTTAAAATTCCACTTTAGTATAATTCTATCTTTTAATATTTCTAGTATTATAATTTATGTTTTAAAGTTTATAAAATTCCTATCTAGCACAATTCTCTCTCTAACATTTTTACAATTCCAATTACGATTCCAATTCAAGCAAAATTCTATTTTGGACATTTTTAAAATTCCAATTTAGTATATCCTTGAATATTTCTAGAATTATAATTTATGCTTTAAATTTAAAGAAAAAATTCAAATGATTGAAAAACTTTTCCTTATTCATTATTAAATTAATAGGGAAAAATTTCACATTTTTTTTTGAAAAATTATTGCTAAATTTCGAAATTAATTCATTCCTTTCAAAGTTTTTAATTATTTCTATGGGAAAAATTGGAAATAAAATATTTAATAAAATTGAAAAAGACAAAAAGAAAAGAAAAGAAAACAAGCTGCCACATCAAATGAAATTGCGAGAAGCTGTTTTTAATTTTTGTTTCGTTCGAAAACGAAATTTCAAAAAAAACCCTTTTCTTCTCTCTCTATCTCTCTCTCTTCGTTCGCATTTTTTTTTAAACAGAAAGTTCGATTTCATTCTACTTTTATCCCATTTCAATCTCTCAAATTTAACACTCTTTTTTTTTTAGAATGTTGTTATCATTTGATAACAGTTCATATCACTTAATCATCTCCTTTAAATTTTTCATCTAAAAGTTAGTATTTCTTCACTATTGAACTTTTCTCGAAATTATCAATCAATTTATCATATCATTTCATCGATCGTCACATTATTAGCATACTTTTAAAAAGTGAAAGATTTATTAGGGTAAATTTTGGTGCTAGAGATAAAATGAAAATTTCACGCCTAGCACCTAATTTATTTGAATTTTAAATCGATTCTTCAACAGAAAATAAGATAATAAATAATTGATATGATATGATGCCAGCAAAAAAAAAAAAAAGAAAAAAACTAGGGATATATGATGTCGATAATGAAACATTTTAGAAATTTCTTGAAACCAAAATTGAAATTACCGTAAAAGTAAAATGTAACATGAATTAAATTCCAGTTTCATCAATGAAATATTACAATGAAAACAAAATCTAGCAAATTTCACTGAAAAGTTAATCAGAAAAAGTGCACTTTGAGATAACAAAATTAACACTTTGCACAAGAGAAAATAACGGACAACTAATGTAAATTGATTGAATTTTTAATAATTTTTCAAATCGATTAGTGTAAAAATTTTCAAAAATTTTATGCTAAATTTTAACTCTTTCCATCATTTATTCTGATTCGTTTTTTTTTTTTAACTTATTTATTTATATTCTTCAGGCTACTAAATTAAGTATTTAAGTATTAATAATAAAATATAAAAGTTTTAAATTTGCATAAGAAATAGGATGAATAATGATTGTTTTCATTAACTATTACGAAGCAAATTTGGCGAATTATCTTGTGGAATTCAATTTAGCATAAAATTCAATGTGTTCAATATTTGAAATTACTCGCACAAAATAGAATTTAATTTATATTAATGTTCATTTTCGAGTAAATAAGAAATCAATATATAACATTTAAATTTTAGGAAAAAATGAAAATTTCAGAAAAAAAGTCAAAGTTAAAAAGCTTACTTATTATCAATAATAAGAGTATTGTTCCAACATTTTGATGTTCGTGATGGATCACTACAAATGTTGCTTACAAGTTGTCTCCACCAGCCAACATATGTTAGAAACTAAAAAACAAAAAAACGAAAAATCAATCAATATTGGATTACTAACAACAAAAATATTATTATTTTAATTTAATATTAAATATCTGAATAATATTATCATCCAGATACTTGGTATTATTTTAAACTTGATAATAAAAGCTCAGCTTAATTTTTCTCGGACTTTATCCAGCAAAAAATAAACAATTTCTATTTTAATCATTCATTTTTTCGATTTCGAATTTGATTATCAGTCTGTTGCTATGCTTTCTGAAATATATACCATTGAATTAACAAAAATATTCCATGTTACTTGGCGAATGAAATACAGTAATGATTAGAAATAAATGAATTATTTTCAATTTTAAAAATTAAATTGTTCATAATTTTCATAAAATAAGTTTATGACTCGACCAAGATTATTCAAACTTTACTTTTGAATGAACAAAAGGAAAGGGAAATAAATTTACATGCTATTAACAAATATAAATATTACCATATATTAGAAATACATTTGTAATACCAATACCCAGAATGCCAATATTTATTTCAGTACGTACGGTATTATTACCGTATTCTTTGGTATCAAATTACTGTAGTGGATATACGATGTCATGTATTGAATCTCATAAAGGATTTGTAGATGAATATTAACAAATATAAATAAATATATCTATATAAAGATTATATTTGTGATACTAATAGTACCAATATTGAACCAGATATATATGATATTATTACCATATTCTTTGATATTTGAATTACTGTAGTAAATTTACAGTATGATGTTTGAATCATATGAAAGATTCTTAAATGAATTAACAATTCTGGAGTTAATCAATTGAAAAAAATTGTTTTAATAATCCAATATTTGAATAAAAATCAATTATTAAATTCTTTTTTTTGCTTCTCCAATTTCAAGCAATTTTTCAAAATTTATGAAAATAAACTAATAAAAATTTTCTCAGTTTTTTATTAATTGACATTTTAAGCTAAAGAAATTACTGATATTCTATCACAACATTTTGCCACAAACATGAAGAAATATTTTTACCAAATAAATTTTTTCTCTCTCTTTTCAATTGGTGCCTTATTTTCAGAAAGCTTAAAGATTTTGCACAAATTTTTCTTTCAAAAATTTTCAATGATTGATTATTATTCGAAATAGTTTATAAATTCTCGTTTCTCGTATGAACACTCTCTTGCTTTAGTTAGATTTTTCAAAAATATATTCATCCACAAAAAACAGAAATTTTTAAGAAAAAAAAGGGAAAAATAGAAAAAGAAATAGATTTAAAGCAAATTTATGAATTATTGTCAAACATTGTCCCTAAGATTCTAAACTTTTTCATCTTATTTCATGTGTCACTTTGATAAATTGTTCCCGAAAAGAATCGTTTTTTTTTTTTCTTTCAAAAAAACCTGATTAAAATCAGCGAACTTAATTAAATCAATGATATAGTGAATGAGGAAAAAAAATGAGAAAACATAAATTTGTGATCATGGATTGGCATATTTGATTTCAAAAATTTTAGAACAATCTTCACGGATAGATTGAATGAAATAATAAAAAAATTTCAAAAAAGAGAAAATGAAATAAAAATTCGCAAATAAGCATGTAATTATCTTCTATTCATTTGAATTTAGAAATGAAAATTCAATTATTTAGAGGAATTTCTCTATGATACACACTTCTGAGAACTTCTGTGACCTTCAGATGACATCATCTCTGGTCGACTATTTGATAAAGGTCATATCCATTTAGGGTGATAATTTGCCTAAAGGTAATTTAACCTGTTCAATTATCACGTTTCAATTCCCCCAATTAGCTTCTATTAGCTTAAATTATATGCCAATCATTACTAGCATCGAAATTAATTAACTTAGAACTTGAAATAATTATAAACTTATTATCTCTCTCAGGAATATATTTCGTTGCCATAAAAATATACGAATTAATCGTATATTTTCCAAATTTGTTCCAAAATTTTTAAAGATTTTCAAGATTTTTTAGTTTTGCTACCTTTTAAATATAAGTAATTTATCAATCTTCTCATTCCCATAATTTCTTACCAATATCTTATCATTTCTGCTTCGTTTAAATTACAAATAATCATCTTTACTTTTTTTAGAGTAAAATTTGCTCAAAATTTGATGAAAAGAAAAAGTAAAAAATAAAAGTTCAAAATTCTCTTTTCAAAATTGCTTTTCACTAAATCTAGAAATTATTAATTTTTCATTTTTTTTTTCTTTGAACAAATTTTAAACAATAAAAAAAAAAATTTGCCGAATAATTTGTAATTATCTAAAGTGACGAAAAAAAAAAGTTTTAATAGTAATGGAAATTATTTGCTGTTGTATTTCAAGTTAAAATCTAGTCTTAAAAACGATTTTAAGTGCCAGCTACTGTGTAATACTTTTTTTTTTCTTTCTTTTCAAAAGTTTTTCCTTTTTTTTTTTTTTTTTTTTTTTTTTTTTTTTTTTTTTTTTTTTTTTTAAATTTTTTTTTTTTTTTTTTTTTTTTTTTTTTTTTTTTTTTGTTTGTTCTATTTACATAACATTTGTTTGTGTTAACTTACCAACTAATTCATTTTATCTACCACTTCTTCTTCACCATTCACTTCAAATAAAATTTGTTTACAAATGATATTTTACAATTATAATAAAGCATTTTTTTGAAAAGTGGAAGAAACAAAAGAGGTTTTTTTCTTTTTTTTTTTTTTTATTTTAGCAAATATAATTTTTCTTTGTTTTTTTTTTTTTTTGAATTTTGAAATTTAATGAAATTCGCAGTTTTGCTTCCTTTTTCTTCCATTTTTAAATATGATTAACTAATAAAATAAAATAAGAAAAAAAAATTCATCCACATAATTATTAATAATATAAGACTTTAAGATGAATTTATTGATTAAATTTAAAATTACAAATGATTATTATAATATTTCGATCATATTTTGTAATTAATTTTTTGAAATGAAAAGAAAAGTTTTCGTACTAATTTTTTTCTTTGGAATTCATGATTCATATAAAATTTGTGTCTCTGTTTCTTTTTTTTATTTTTAAGTATATTTAACTATCAAAATGAAAAAACCAAATTAATAAAATGATTTTTTACAAATACAACAAATAATTTTAAATTGTAAATAATTTATAATTTCAAATTGTTTTATAAATATATAGAAATTAATTTATCGATTGAATTTAAGAAATTATAATTGAATATCGTAATATTTAAATCATGCTATTATTATTTTTCGTATTTTTTCAGAGATTCTCAAATAAAAGGTGTAATATTTAAAGTTTTTAAAAATTTGATGAATTGATTTTTTTTGTGAAATACTATGTTCACTTACTGAAGAAATGAGATAAATTAAATTACAATCTTTTAATTTATACTTTATAACTCATTAATTTTTTCGTCTTTTTACCTCTCTTATCATAAATACTGCTCGTCGTTGTACCGGATCCGGTTTCTGATTATCGATCTGTCGAATAGTATCAAATGTTTTAGCAAAATTAATTCGTCCACATTTCCTTAAAACTGTTTTAGCAATCATTGGAGCTTGTATTTCCAGTGCATACGAAATGGATCGAATGATACCTTTTTCAAGCTAAAAAAAAGAAAAAAAAAAAGGAATTTTATTATCATATTAATTGTAATTAAGTAATCAAAATCTTAAGTTTTGATAATAATTATGATCAAAGTTTCAAACTTACCTTTTACTGATAATCATTGATGCTAAATGCTACCTAATAAGCTTTGAAAAGAATTTTTGAAAGGTAATTAATCAATGACTAAAATTAAATGCTTAAAACTAAATGCTTTTTTTGGAATCAAAAAAAATCAAATTGATTATTGCATTTCGCGTTAATTAGCTTAATTGACGTTTTCCAAAAATATTAATTAAGGTAATTAACGTGAAAGAGGTAAGTTGTAATTGCTGCATTATTTGAAGATTACCTATACTGTATCATTAAAAAAAAAAGGAAAAACTTAATAATTCGAAATGAAATATGAATAAATCTGAAATATACAAAAAATGATCATTCTAAAATGATAAGAAACTTAATTATATCATTGATAATTTGAATAAAAATTTTAAGTTTTTTCTTGGAAAAAATTGTGAATTAGATAAATTGGAAATGCTCAAACAGATTAGTTTTGAGTAGTAAAGTGAAAAGAATCGGAATTTTATGAGTAAACGAAAAAATAAAAATAAAAATGAATTCGCCAACTTAATTAATATAAAAATAAGCAAATTAATTTGTGAGTAATTAAGTCGAAAAGTAATTGAATTAATAGATCTAATAATAATCTATCAGATAAAAGCTAAATTTTTATTTAAAATAATACCTCAACAAAACCTTTATCAAAATTGATAATTAATTTCTGCAAAATTGCTATGAAACTATCCCAATCACTTGCACCATCATGCAAACATGCATGCACTGCATGTTTGCAATCTTTCTTGCAATCATTCACTTCGTGTTTCATTGGAATACAACTTGATATGCAACCTTCTATTTCCACATGGCTTGTTATGCATGAATTATTGAAAACTTCAACTTCCATAGCTAATCTAAAAATTTCAAATAATTAGTAAAATTTTAATCACAATTAATTTAGTTAATTAAATTTTAATCACAATTAATTTAGTTAATTAAATTTTAATCACAATTAATTTAGTTAATTAAATTTTAATCACAATCAATTTAGTTAATTAAATTTTAATCACAATTAATTTAGTTAATTAAATTTTAATCACAATTAATTTAGTTAATTAATATTTTCAGTAATGGATAATAAATCAAATAAAAAAATTCTATCCTATTAATGTCAATTTTTTTCAATGTATAAACAAATTTTTACAATTTGGCCGAATATTTTTAATAGATGTATATTCTTCCAATGCTTTATGACTTATCATTTATCACTTATCATAAGTATTAAAAAATGATTTTTGGACGAAAATTTTATTTCTTAAAATTTCGAAAAATTTAAATTATAATTAATTTTACTAATTAAAGTTTTGTAATAAGAGACAAAATCCAAATAATAATAATAATATCTATTCTATTCCAGGCTATGTAAAAAAAACGAAATGATTGACCTGTGTAACTTATCGATGGTACCTTCGATAAGACGATATTTCAGGATTGTTTGCCATAAAATGGTACTTATTTTACCAGGTTCCATTCCAAAAAATGCTCGCCAAAATGGTGAATTATTTTGCAAACAATTTGCATATGATTGTGATACGGATTTACATGGACCAGTTGTAATACAGAGAAATGTTGGTGGAATAAGTTGTACGAAAAATTCTTGCACCATTTTTTGAATTTCATTCTCAATTTGTTGCGGCGAAATTTCCTGAAAAATTAGACAAAAATCAAGCAATCTTAAAAATGCAGAAAATTCCAAAAAAAAAAAAAAATACTTAAAATATCTTAAAAATACAAAAAAATTTTTATTAAATTTAAAATTTTACAATATTATTTGTAATTTTTGTTCTTTAAAGTAATGATAATTAGTCAATTAATCATCGGATGAATTAAAATAAAATTGCCTATTATCAATAAAAACTACTAAGAAAAAATTTTGTACTGAAAAAAAAAAGTTTAGTATTATTAGCATTTTTGGATTGATTGAAAAAAAGTTTCAACACAAATATTTATATCAAAATTTCACTACAACTATTATTTCCAATATGTCACATCTAAGTTTAAGTTTTTAAGTTTAAGTTCAAAAAAAAAAAGAAACAAACTGTCGTAATGAAAAGTTGATTACGAATATTATCAATTAGCGCATCGATTGAATCGATTACAGATTGTTGGGTAAATAATCGCGGAAAATATTTTGACATTTCTTCAATTAATCGCCATCGACTTAATTCGATCAGATAAGTAATTTCTGCTGAAAAAAAAAAGAAAATTCATCAACTAATATGCATAATTTCAAATTAAAGAGTTCTTCGATATTTAATTAATATTAAATGAATAGTTGCAAAAGTAGTATTAATCAATATATCAGTGTTTATCAGTATGTCACTAAAATTCCTATATTTGTCAATTTAATTTTTATTATCAATCAAATTTTAGCTCTGTGATATATATGTTTCTTATAAAAACATGAATATATGTATGTAAGTCATAATATTAATAATAATAATTATATGTAATATGAATTTGGAAGATTATCTATCATAAGTTATCATTGTAGTTGTTATCACTGTAAATGCAAGAAAGAAATATTTATGATATATTACAAATATTTTTAGAATTAATATACTAATCGCTATCAGTTATTTTATCAGTACTTCTAAAATGCTTATCCGATAATTATCATTTTCTTAATTAGAATAATTAAAATTGAAAAAAAAAGTTGCAAAAAGATGTTGTACCATTAATATGATGGGCAAGATTTTGCAGTGTGCTTACAATTCGAACAGATGAAATTTTCAACAGTAATAGTATATAATCATCATTTTTTTTGAAATTTTCAGTATTTTTTTCACATAAACAATTTCGTTCGATGATTACTTCGGTTAAATCTTTTAGCGTTATCACTGTCTTATCATTTGCCTTCAAAATGAATAATTTCCTTCAGTTATATTTATCGGACATTAATTGATATAATTTAATTAATCATAGAAATATTAATTGAATTTTAATTTAAAACTATTATGGGAAAGTTTCAAAATTCTATTCTACATGCTTAATTATTTTTCAATCCTTTAATTAATTCATTATTTCTGACAAATGTTTATGAAATTAGCTCTTTTCATTGGCCTTCTGAATTCATGAAAAAATCCTACGAATCATTTGCTTTCAAATTTGAATTTTATTTTTATTTTTATTAATCTCAAGTTTTAAATTTAGCTATATCAATTATTGGTATGATAGCTTATCAACTTATCGCTTATCATCAAGACAACAATCTCTTCCCAAACAGACGCCATTTTTAGGGTCATCATTTTTTGTTATGCAAACTAAAAAAAAAAATTTCCAAATTCTATTTTTGAAATAATTTAGTCAAATTCACTTTTTTTCTAAATTCTATTGTGATACGATCGAAATTTATTTCACAATAATTATTCCATTATCAAATTATTGATCATTTTAAACAACAAATTGAATACTTAAATAAATTAATCAAATAATTGCAAATGTGACTTGAAACATCCAAAAATATTTTTCAAGTTATCGAAAAAGTTTAATTCATAATTAAACAAAATTGTAACCAAAAATTATTCATAATGATATTCTAATAATTTATTTTTAACATATATTTATTATTATCACTTGAGCTGAAGGAGTAAAATTAAATAAAAAAATAATTAATTAGATCAAATTTCAGTTGCTAAAAATACATGAAATTAATGAAAAAATTGATAAACCTGTACAATAGTTGATGACGGTGATAATGATAAGATGATAATCCAAAAGATTATCATAACTAACGATAGTGAATAGCTAAAAGAAGTTTTTGATTAGCGATGAAAATATTCGATAATAAGTGAAACTTTCGATCGATAATAGCGAAAATATTCGCTTACACATAAATTCCGCACTTTTTTTTTCCTCTCTCGTCCTTCAACAAATCATATCATCATCTTATCAGTGATAAGCGGCAATGATTCGTGATGCACATTGTCAATAAAAATGATGCAGTAATAGTAGTGAGTAAAACTATTCAAAAATAGACAAGTAAACTGAAATTATTCATAATTAATAAATCATTAATTAAATTTATTAAGAATTCGCAAAAAAAAAAAGAGCGAAATTCAATTTTATACAATTTTTTATAACATCGAATATGATAGTTAAACAAATTTCTTCTTTTTTACAGAAAATATTTGTCATTTTAAATTCTTTGAACAATTTAACGAATCTTTAAATTTATGTTGATAGTAAAAGTAGCGGTAGTAGTGTCTTTACTGTCATCAGAATAAATAAAAAGTGGCAGTCAACGGGAAAAAAACAATAAATTTAAAAATATTTCAAATTTTTCATTATCAACTTTTTTGCTCAAAAATCGCATGTTTGATGAGAAAGATCACATATGTTGTTTATGAATTTTAAATGAAATATAAAAGTTCAAAAACTTTTAATCAGAAAATAAAAAAAAAAAAAAAGAAAAACGATTGAAATGTTGAAAATGAAAAATAGCAAAAACGAAATGATCGATTTTTCAATTCAAATACCTTTTTATTATTATTCATTGCTTTATCACTTATTATTAATACTATTCGTAATGCTTGAAACTATATAATAATAATTAATTTTTAATAATTATTTTATTGATATCGATCTGATTGAAATCGACTAATAGAATTCAAAGAAAATGAATTCCATTATATTTTCGTTATCGTTGACCTCTTTTCTTAAAAAATGACCATCTTTTTTTTTTTTTTTTAGGGAAAAGAAAAATTCCAAAAAAAAAGTTTAAAAAATTCGGAAATTTTTTGAAAAATAAATTACAAATATTATTATGATTATGAAAACCAACAAAGATTCTTATGACTATTATTCATTACTTCATTATTTGATACTAAAATTATTAATAATACTCAACATTACACAACAACAAATGTAATAACATTTTGATCAGTCTTAATTTCTGATTAAAATTCGTTTTAGTTTTTCATTTTTCAATTTCTTTTTTTTTTATTTCATTCAAAATTTGTGTGCGATTTTTTCTTTAGCAAATACGCTCCTTCTATCGTTTTTTTTTTTCAAAAATAAATTATAGATAATTCTGATAAAGGAAAGAAAATTAATTAAAAAATCTGAGCAAGATAAGAAAAAAATTAAAAAAAAATTAAATTATTTCTAAATTAAAAAAAAAAGAATTGAAATTAAATTAAACTACTGTATCGAATCATTTCATTCGAAAAGATATTTTTTTGCATAAAAAAAACAAAAAAGATTTCTAAAATTTGGTTAAATAATATGTGCTATTTTTATTGTCTTTCATTAAAAAAATTTTCAATAACTTCGATAAAAAAAAGAAAATAAAATTTGCCAATGAAAAGTTTTTGTTTTAATTTCTCTTAATTAAGATAAGATCGGATGTCTTCTTTTTTTTTTTTTTCATTTTAATATCAAATATTTGTTGACATAAATTAGATCAACTTTTCGTTCTTACGTAATCCGACATCTTCGGTAAATATTTGATTAATCAATTTGCTACTCGTTTTGCTAACAGTTCTTGAATTGAAATATTTTGCTAGAAAATTCAATCAAACAAAGTTCAATTTAGAATAAACAATTTGTGCCAGTTATTTCAGCTAATGCGAGACTAATATATTGGATTAAAATTAATATTGAAATGCAAAAAAATAAAAAATTATATTTTAAAGAATAAAAATTAAAAATAAGATGAAATACGGATAAAAAGATGAAAGTAACAAAGGTAAAATAAAGGTAAAATTTGAGAAAAAAAAAAATGAAAATATTTTCATTCAAAATCTAAAAACCGTTATTTTCATCCGATTGTTTCGCATTAAAATGGCGTCATGTTGTCGCCCGATTTGACATATCCGGTCGATCGAAAGGATCAATTAACAACGCTATTATCATTAATCTCAATCAATGATCCATCATTAATTTGTGCTTGAAATTAAGATGAGCTTTGTGTGAAATTGATTGAAAATTTCGGCAATTCTTATTAATTCATGCAAAAAAATCTTTTTTAAAACTTTGAAAATAAAAAATTTCAATCTTTTTTTTTTTCTTTTTTGCCGAAAAAAAAACCTTATTACGAGAAAATTTTATTGTTTTTTATCATTAAACAATCTTTAAGGTTATAAATCAAAAAATGTCAAAAGTTCGCGATATTGTTTATCGTTTATTTGTTTAAATAGCAAATTAAAACTTCTTTTGCATAATTAATTCAGTCTTTCCTTTTTTTTTTAACTCAAAGATTCAAAGAAAAGATTTCGATTTTATATAAAACATTTTTTCACGTAAATATATTGTCAAATGAATGGAATTATTCCAGTAATTTTTATGTAATCGTATCAATGAATTAATATTTGATATGTTTATTAGTAATACGATAAATACATTCAATTAGACATTTTTAATCGGGAAAAACATTGATATTCATAAAATATAAAATTCCAAATGTTCTTATTACAAGAATATATCTTACAAACATAATATAATTATGGATAAATTAAGTTCGATTTACATTGTTTTTTGTTTTTTATTTTTTGTTTTTTGTTTTTTTCTTTTGTTTTGAAAAAACCGAAATTCCAAATTAGCAAATAAAATGCCGATCAATACAAACTTTTTTTGATTAAATAATTCGGAAATTCCACTATTATAATCAAACTTTGATATGAGTTTAAAAATTTTTTCATAATTGCGATCAGACTGCGCTAATTTTGAAAGAAAAATGCATTAAGTTGGAAAAAGTTCAAAAAATGCTAATTTTTCTTCCATCAATTTCTCTTCCCGTTATAAAATAATTGAATTGAAGTAATGAAATGTAAAAAAAAAAAGTTTAGTTTCGGTAAAATTTCTTATTCTTTTTTTTATTTTTTTATTCTTCAAAGAAGAAAAAAAGAAAAAAATTTTCCTTTCCTTTCAGTTTCATTTAAGCACATCACTTATTTATTATTTGCATCTAAAAGTCGACAAATTAAAGAAAAATACGAAAATAAGAAAATTTCGTAAGAAAGAAAAAAAAGAAAATTCGGTAATTATGTTAATTAATTCGATAAAATCGTTAAATTGACAAATATTTTTGAGAGAACGAGGAAAAATGACGAAAAAGTTGATAATTATAAGCAAATAATTTTCTTTTTGCTTTTTAATTTCAATTATTTTATTTCATTGTTTATAAAAATTCGTATAGTCGATTTATTCAGTTACAAATTTATTATTAAATTTTGCTCAAAAAAATTTTTTATATAGCAATCATTTGCAATACAGTATGAATTACTAAAATATATAAATATTGAAATAGCGATGAATTACTGAAGTATATAATTATTGAAACTTAGATAATTCATTAAATATATGATTTATTGAAAAACAAATTAACTTTGTAATTTATGGATAAATTGAAAAAAATTTTGATAAGTAATGAATTTTTATAAATATGAAAGTAATAATAAATAATTAAGCAGTATTAAAGTATGATTAGATGTATGTTTTAGATAGTTTAAGCAATTTTAAAATTTTTAAAATTTCGAAAATCTCTAATTGAGGAAATATTTGCTGTATTATTGAAGCTAAGTGATTTAAAAGTTATAAATTACATTATTAATTATTTACATAACCAGAAAGACAATATAAATACCTTCTCTATTTTTTTCATAATTTTAAATACTCGTAATAATGCAGAATCATGATCTATTTTTATAGTTATAAATAACTTTAATTTTAATATTATAAAATCATAATCGTAATCAATCGATATGAATTTACTTCTACCAGCCGGAAAATAAATAAAGCAATGGTGATTTTATTGAAAATTGCAAAAACTTTACCAGATTTTAACAAAAAAAAAAAAAAAAAAATAAAGTCCTATTAAGTTATCCGGTATTTCATCAAAAAAGTTTAATTTATATTCATAAAATACAATTAAATTTGTCATTTTTCATTGCTAATCTGATATGAAATATTTAAACAATAAAACAATGAAAAAAAAGAAAAAAGAAAGCAAAAATTTAATCAAAAAATTAATAAATAATTTGCAAAATAATGCATTTATCAATCAAAGATGATTATTATGCAATTCAAATGATAAGAAATGAATTAATCCAAAAATTTTAATTAATTAGATTATTATTTTTTTTTTTTTTATATTTTAATAGTAGCACATTTGCAGTTAATATAGGGATATAAAAATTTGAATTTAAAATTTGAATTTAAAAATTATATTCTTAAAAGAAAAAGAGAGAGAGAGGAAAAAAAAAACGATAATTACAATGAAACAATAATAAATGACGTAAACGTGAAATGAAATTAATTTTATGATAGGTTAAAGAATTTGTTGACAAAAGTTTCCGAAGAAAAAAAAGTCAAGATAGAGATGGAAATCTTAAATAAACAAAATTAAACTAGTTGCTCTTGAAACAAATAATGATGATAAGTATTATCCTCTCATTCTTCCCCATTTCATCTTTTAAAAATTCTTAAATATACCGGCGATTTATTGTCATGACAAAATTACAAGTATATATTTATTGATTTCATGAAAAGTAGTAAAAAATAAATTTGAATAATAAAAAAATGAACTTAAATTAATAACAAAAAACGAAGTTCTGATTAAAATTGTATAGGTTAATGCTTCATGCTCGTTTTTACTGAATAAAACTTAAAGAGTACAAACTTTGTAGGAAATCACAGATTCAAAAAAAAAAATTGTAAATCTTATCTCTATAAGAATTTGTTTACTGATAAATATTGATATTTCTATATTTGATATTAATATACAAAATTTATTTATTTAAATTTAAAGAGTCAATTATGTCTAAAGAAGTCATTTCTGCCTAAAGAAATTACAACAAAAGTTGACCTTATCAGAACTTTTTATCAGGTATTTTTTTTTTTTTAATTGAAATCTATGTTTGTATGATTATACTCGCAAAATAGTAAGGAAAATCGAAAAAAAGTTTGGAAATAATAATAAAAACGATGCGATAATAAAAAATGGATTCAAATAATAAAAAAGTGTATTTGAATTAACAAATGAAAAATAGGTATAGTCATAAAAAAAAAAAGATTTTAATTAATATAAAAAAAGCGGTAAAAAATAGATTGAGTTTTCTTTTTTTTTTTTTTTGTAATTACGGTTTGTAATTATCATTTGATAATAATGATATGTTTAAGAAATTGTGCAAGACAAATTTTATAATTCGGAATTTTCATGAGATAAATTTTCAAAATAATTGTAATGAGAAATAAAAGAACTTTCCAAAGTTTATAAGTCATTTTTGTGTGAAAGCATTTTTATAGTATTACTAAGATAATACTTGTTTAAACAAATAATAACTTAATAAGAGGTATAAATGGTTAGCTTATTGGATACTGTAGCCTTTAGTATTAGCTACAGTATTTAATTTATTTTTTTTAATAGTACTTTTTAATAGTCGATAACTTTTAATAGTCATCGACTTCATTACAATAAATGCATCACTTTTCGTTTAATTGAATTTTTCAGTAAAAAATTGGAATAATAATAATGATAATGGTAATTAAATATAAGTTAATAGCAATAATATTAATGAATTATTGCAGAAATAATAGACGTAATAAAAGTTAGTTGAAATATTTAAATAATTAGTTGGAAAGTTAGTAAACTTAATCAGAATGTTGTTAGAAAGTGGAAAAGTTGGAAAAGTTGATTGAAATATTTTCAAAAAAATAATTAGTGGAATGTTTTTTTTTTCTAGTTGAAATAAAGGAAGTTACAGTAATGTGTCCTATATTATCATTATTTTCAAAAATTAAAAAAGTAAAGTTAAGCTAATGGCTCAATAATTGAGAAAAAAGTTATCAAAATAATAAAAATCATTCATAATTATGAGAGAAAGAATGCATGAAATGATTATTTTGAAGAAAAAAAAATCGATTTTGTGATTTGTTTGTTCAATAACAATTATGAGAAAAAAAATAATGATTAATCTAGAATGATAATGATAAGAAATGCTTTGATGCAATGTTCAAATATTTGAGAAAATATCTGATAATAATCAGAATGGACAAAATTATTAAAAATTCAGAAGGGAAAATCATACACCAAAAGAAATTTTCAAGGGAATATCTAATTGATTGTTATAGGTCATGATCTAGATACATAAGTAAATAAGGTCATCAAATTCTTGATTCAAAATATCATCTAATAAATCAAGTCAATAATGCATTCAGTGATGATTTAATTGATTTCCTTTCTTGCAACAAAATTCATTTTACATAATTTAAAAAATTTTAGCATTTAAAATTGCAAAATAAATGCTGTACCATAATCAGAAGCCTAATTTGAATACTTTAAAACTGATTCTCATGAATGGCTTAAATTATTACTTGCCCAAAATTTCCAATTTCAATTCAAAGCTTCGATTCAAATAACTTCGATCATTACCAATAATCTCAACCGAAAACTTCGATTCAAATAACTTTGATCAATTACTCGAATTTTAATCATAAAATTTGATTCAGAATTATTAAGCAAATAGTAGATGAATCATTTTCCTGTAAAATTATGCAAAAATTTTTACTATTTCATTTATACAAAAGAAACTTAAGTGCTTTTGAAGAAAAAAATACGATATATTACATTGCTATTATTATTATTGATTTTTTATTATGCAAAAGAAAATATTTCAATTTCAAAGTACAAAGATTAAGTTTTACATCGATTATACGTTTAATTTTGCTTACTTTTATTGATAGAAAACAAATATAAGGAATTATTCCGCACAGTAAACAAAAAGTGAATTCTCTTTTAAAGTTCAAAAAAAAAAAAAAAAAGAAGAAACGATGAAATTTTGATATTGATAATAATATCAATTTGATAATGCCTGTTTTTTAAATTCAATTCCAACCTTTTCTTTCGAATTTTTCTCTCGATTTCCTGCTTAATTTTTTATTTTACTATTAAAACTACACTATTTACGAATTAAAATTATATTCGAACGAAAAAAATTTTTTTCATCGCCATCTGATAAATTTGATATTCTAGAATTTTACTTTGAACTTCTAAAATTTTTAAAAGGAAATTAATTTCATTGAAATTCGCAAGTTTAACTCAAAATATTTGTCTTATAAAAAGAAACCTATCTTTAACATATTTCTTATTAAACATCATAAATCATAAATATGAAAAAAGCAAACCTAAAGGTCAAATAAGACTTATTGATAAGATTTTAATGATACTGATCAAAAAATTGATATCTTCGAAAAGCTTGAAACTTTTCGGTACATTTCATGTATATTCAATTGAATCAAAAATACGGAGTCAAACAGTACAAGAAATAAAAAATCATTTTAAATTCGAGAAAACATAAAAAAGAAAAAAGAGATTTTTACAATTTATCAACTACAATGACGATGAGTATTTGGTGTAAAAGGTCATGTGAAAGATGAAAAATGTCGTTGTCAAAAAGATCAACGGTTAGCTTTAAATTTATTTTACAAATTAAAAGTTATTTCAGAAAATCAAATGAAAGTGGAAGTTGAAGAAAAGGAAAGGAAAAAAAATGAAAAAAAAAAAAATTCAATAAAATTCAAAATCAATCGTAAAATATGAATCGAAAAATAAATGACTTTCGCAAAATTTTTTTTTTTTTTTTCGAAAGAAAATAAAAAGAGAAGAAAAAACTGGGAAGAATGAAAAATGAAAATATATAAAAAAAAAAAAAAACAAGTTTTTTTTCTATTATTATCAATTTTATTATTATTGTTGTTACAATGAGAAAAAGAATTCCAAACAAAAATCAAATGAATGGATCAGATGGATAGATCAAATGAATTGGATTGATTGGAAATTAATCGTTTTGGCAGCAATTGTAGTACAAAAATTTTTATTGTTGTTGCATGATTAGTAGTACTATTGAGTTTGATAATGAAATTTGTCGTCCGAAATGATTGATTAGATGACAATCATTGAAATACCCGTAAATTGTGGACCTATCATGATACGGTTTTTAACTATCAAAATGATCTTTCTTTGATCTTATTGACCAGTTATTCAACATTTAACATGCATTTTATAGCAATATTACAAAAAAAAAAAAAAAAGAAGTAATTTTGATGAATCATTCAATTTTTGAAAACGTGGAATTGAATTATTCAAACATCAGCAAAAATTATTCATATCAATTAAATGTGATTATTAAATTAAATCACAATTACTCACCTAATACGTCGTCCTCTTCTGTTTCATCTCCATTAGGAATATTTGAGAGAAAATATAAACGTCAATTTTAATAACTTCAAATTGATGAAACATTCAAAGCTCAAAAAATTTTCTAATGATGACAACAAGTTTTGCTAAGTAAACGTTTGATGTTTGTCTACCATGCTAAGTGATAAATTTATAAATATTTCTTTCAATGCAAATATCACCAAATACATTCTATAATTTTGTTTTGAAAATGATAAATTAACATGAAGAAAAAATTATATTTATATATTGAGTCAGAAAACGAATGTTATAGAATAAAGTAAACTTGTTTAATTTTGACAATAAACTTGGTCTTGTTTAATTCTAAAATAACTTTAGAATTACATACTCAAAAAAATTGTTGCAGAAAAAAAAAACCAATAAACAAACAAACAGAACTGCTTGAATTTAAAAAATGTTAAGCATTTCGAGAAAACTGAATTTCTTGTCAACTTCGATGTCATAAGGGGCAAAATGAGCCTTATACTGAATTCTTTTCTCATTAGTATACTTTGTCCTGATATCAGAATTAGTATATCGAAGATCCAATTTGGCAAGAGTATATCTTGGCCTGATAAAAGATTTCAATGATCATAGCGGATAATTCCAAGTAGACTGGATATCATTTTGAATCAGTTTCAATATTTGTTGAAATTTCACAATTATTTATCCCGGAAACATCGACAACTATAGATTATGTATTGAAATCCCATATAAATTTTCGATTTATTAACAAAAGAAAAAAATCAATGCGTCGATGTTTATCGATAAAAATTTATATCTGAAATCAATTAAAAAGCAAACTCATTTTAATTTATTTATTCATTTTTTCATATCCGTGTATCGAATGAGTTCTTACGTCATTTATTGCGTCATTTTTCACACGTTTCTCGGCTTTGCGCATATAAAAGCTTAGTTCAGGCATCATATTTTTATTTAGTAATGAAATATCATCAGATTGCTTCATGATTTAAACTTAATCATTCAAATTTAATCAACAAATGATAGTTAAATCTTTAATTCAAAGCGATCGCTAGAAGATTTAATTTCCGTGAAAGAACGCCAGTGACGACTTATGTGTCATCAGCAATATTGTCACAAAATACTACTGTTGTGCTCAAACTATTTTCGTTTTGACAAGAATAATACTACCGATGATTTTTTTTTTTCTTTTTTCATTTTGTTTCAGATCTTTTAGTTAGCGCTATTAATACTTTCGTCGTAAAGTTAGTGATCTATTAATACTTTCGCCGCAAGGTTGGCGATTTCTTGCAAGACTTTAAATCTTTCTTTGTAATGCTCCTAACATTTCCACCGCAATAATAAATATCAGATTAGTTTGAGTACAGTATGACATCTATGTTAAAACATTAAAAAATTTATGACATGTTCCGTGTTTTATTTGCAATCATTACTTTTTGAATGATAAAAGGAACCAAAAAAAAAAAAAAAAAACTGTTCGTAACTAAAGTTTTCGCACAATATGGAATTTAGTGTTATTTTAAATGTTTTTTTTTTTTTTTTTTTTTTTTTTTGCGAAAGAGATTGACAAGGATGAAAAGAATTGCGGCAATCTCATCAGTAGGAGTGTTATTAGAAAAAGTCCGAATAACGGTTTCGCTTTGGTCTTTTTTTTTTTTAAATATGAAAAGATGACATTTTGACTATCGGACTTGCTAATGAGACATTTATATATAGCTGATTAATTATTCAACCACGAAAGGATCAATTTCGATGATTACTTTCAAAATTTATGATTGTCAACTTCTAATGCCCTACACTTCACTTCTGAATTATAACTATAAGTCTATTCATAATTCCGAACCAATTGAAATGAGCATAAATTTAGGCAAAAAGTAATGCAGACTAGCCAGATCACAATTATTATTATTTGGGCGTATTAGTTTCCTTGCAATGTAAATGAGAGCGAAAAGTTGGAAAAATGATTTTTTAATCTAAAGCAAGTCCAATAAATTCGAAATGTTGGAAATACTGGAATTTTTTCAAATTAAAATTGATTTTTATGCAAAATTTAAATCCGTCTAGTGCATCTGAATTTGCAAATTTTTAAGATTTATCAACAATCGGAAAGGATATAAATGGTGTGTAAGATGCAAGAAATTTATTTCTTACTATTTTGAGAGACACAGGCAGAATCATTACGTAAAACATTTGCTTCATTTAAAGATATTTCATGTAAATTGATTTATGGCCATAAAATAGAAAAATCCAAGAATTGGGGTTTAGCATACTTTTCTGAAAAGTTTAATGCAGAATCTTAGGTTAGATGTTGCGTTTTTTATTGCGCAACTTGCGAAATCATAAGCTGAATATTCGGTCGGCCCTTTCACCATGCGACTTGTGGAATCGCAAGCTGAATGTCTTACCTTTTCACTGGTGCACTTGCAAATCGTAAGCTGGATGTTCCGCTCTCTCATTTTTGTCAGGGAATTATCTGAAATCAGAGGAAAGAGAAAAAAAAATCTAATCAGTTTAACTAATTATTTCATTTTCCCATTAAATTTTGTAGGAAAAGAAAAGTAAAAATTTACAAATTTAAGGAACGATTTCCATGAAGCGTTTTTTGGATAGTATATCAGATGAAAATGAAGTAACTCAGAAAACTGAAGATGAGAAAACAAGAGTTAGTCCTAAATGTTTGCAGAAGAAAGGTTAATCATGAATAAGTAATCTTAATGACCAGGTAAATAGAATATTGTTGCTGAAAAGGAAAGAAGCACCGGCTAAAGCTAAGAAAATGTCTATAAGTTGGCCAAGTGTGAATTTAATATAATTCAGCCAAGTAATAATATGACAGAAATTAGCCAAGTATAAACTTGATATAGATTAGCCAAGCGTAAATTTAAAGACATTAGTGGAATTTAAATCTATATAAATAAGCCAAGTATGAATTTGATTTAAGTTATCCAAGTTTATAATTAGTCGAATATAAATTTGTATCATATAAAAATGAACATTTTCATTTCTTTTTATCTTTTCTTATATTTACAGTCCTTTTGAGTAACGTATTTTTTTTTTTGATAAAATCATTTATTTTAAAATAGATCTTTTTTTTTTGAAACTTTCAAATTTTGTTTGATGGTTGAATGATTTAAGAACAGTAAAAATCGCTGCATTTTCCTATATATTTTTCATGGTTATATGTAATTTCATGATTTAATTATCAATCAATCCTCAATTTCGAAAAAAAATTATGTGTCTTTGGAAGACTGTCACATAATGATTACTGTATTATAAATTTTAAAATTGTAAAATCACATAATCTTTTTTTAAGATTTTATGAAAATTGGTCAAAAATAATATACATACTTTTTCAGAGGGCTGTTGGAAAGAAGCAAATTGCTAAAGTAGCGATGGCAAAAGAAATTCCTGGCGAAAAAAAGGTTCAAAATTATTTTATTTAATTTTGCAATTTATCTTTTTCTGAAATAATTTCGACAAAAAATGAAAAATAAAATTCTTTTCGTAAATTTTCGGTAATTGATTGTTAAGAAATTTTATTAAATCCATTAATAGTTGTGATTCCTCTCTTTGTCTATCTTTGTATATTTTTATTTAAAAGTTTAATTCAGTTGGTTCTACGAGAATTAATCAAGAAACATCTGTTAGCCGGTTCAACACGAATGGAATATGAATTGCCAGATTTACATCAATTATTAGCAATGGCAAAAGCATCATTTCAAAAAGTTCCAACCTTAATTGAAGTACCATGTCCCGTGAACATTTGCGGCGATATTCACGGACAGTACGGTGATTTGATGCGTATTTTTGCCGTAAGTTTATTTTGCATAATCTTACAATATTTTTTTTCTGCTGTTTGTTTTTGAGCACACAACTAATTGAAAATCTTCAAGATGAATGATTTCTCACTTTAATTTCTCATAAATCAATTATATACAAAAAATTATATGCTAGTTGAATTCAATTCTATGTACTATTAAAAAAATTCAAATATTGGTTTAGAATTTGTCTTTTTTACCTATCTTTTTACCTTTTTGTCTTTTATCTTTTTACTTGTGTATTATTATAGATATACACAAAAACCATTGTTATCTTAGTCACTCATTCATGGTTTTCACTTCCTAAGAATTTTCATAAACTAGCAATTTAGAAATCAATTTTAAAACAAATTTGAATCTTGTTTAAGAATTAATATTAAATAAATTTGAATTTCATCTATAAATAAAATATTATGAATATACTTTCTATATTCCGGAAAAAAAAACATAATACCGGTCTTGCATTCCGATTCATCCGTCTAATTAAATTATTAAATAACATGTAATCCACAATTATTATTGATTACTATGCGATTACATATCTTTTTGGCTTGTTTAAACTTTTTATAAATATATATTCGAATACTATTCAAAATTTTTGAGCACTTTAATTAAAGCTTGAATGAAGAAGGGGAAAATTAAATTGAAGCTGAAAAATGCAATATGGAGCATATTCATGATATTTGGTTCATAAATTAAATTCAAATTTTTTTTAAAATTAACTTTGTAAATGCCATTCCAATTTGTTTTTAAAACTCGATTTTAAAAATAAATAAAGTTTAGGTCTATTTTAAAAGTGATTTTTTAAATCAAAAATTTTAAACATATTTTAATTAATTTAGTCATGTGGTTTACCATTCAAAGTACGATATTTATTTCTGGGCGATTATGTTGATCGTGGTAGGCATCCATTAGAAGTAATAGTACTTCTTTTGGCATGCAAAATACAATTTCCAAAATCAGTTTTTCTATTACGTGGCAATCACGAATTATTTCATATTAATAAGTTTGTTTTAAAAATGAAAGAAACCTTTTTTTTATAAAAAAAAAAAAAAATGAAAATGAACGAAATTCTACTTTGTCAAATTATCTTTATCTTTTCTCATTTTGTTTCAAAAAGCTTTTTTTTTTCTCGTTTTACTAAGAAATTCAAAATACCATTGTTGACCAAGAATATTAGTAATAATCAGAAGCAAATTAGCAAATTAAAATGCTTAATTTATTAAAACTAATATGATAGGAAAATTATGAGATATTTACAATAGAAAATTATAATTTTTCTTATAGAAATACCGAGCATATTTTTGTTTCTAACAGCTACATGTTAATCCCTTATGCAATAAAAAATACATGAAGAAATATCTCGCTGATAATTGTTAATTAAATAATTGAATTAATTAAATTAATTTAAAAAATCAGGACATATGGTTTCGCGGCAGAAATCAGAACTCGTTATCGTATCCAGGCTGATGCTCAAAATTTGTACAATCATTTCAATGAAGTTTTTGCTGAAATGCCATTGGCGGCAATTGTTGCAGGAAAAATATTATGCATGCATGGTGGATTATCACCAGATTTGAATTCTTTAAATGATATCAGAAATATCAGAAGGTTTATCATTCAAAAATTTTACTAAAAATATAAAAATGCCTAAAATTTTAATAAATCAATAAAAATCTTTCGGAATATTTCGATCTTTAACAGTAGTGCTGTGAATAGCTTTAAAATATGATTCACATATTAATTATATTTTATTAAGATTTCTTAATTTTTCTTTTTCTAACAATTAAAATTACACAAATATCCGGAGAATTTGCCAATGCTATTTCACAATAATCTAAGAAATACAAAATGATCCATTTGGTAAATATAAATATTTTGGCATTATCTTTTTTTTTTTTCCAGGCCATTGAGAATGGTAAAAGGTTTGGCCCAAGATCTGTTATGGGCAGATCCGGAAATAGGCGCAAATGGTTTCCAACGCAATCAAATACGTGGTGTTTCTTGGGTTTTTGGTGAAAATGCTGTACATGATAAGATCAAGCAACTTGGCATCGATATGGTTATTCGGGCACATCAGGTAATACATAAATTAATCGTTCAGATAACCAAAAATTGCATAAATTTGTAAATAAAAAATTATTATTCATATTTTAGATCGAAAAGATTATAGAGTTATATCATTTTATATCCAAACGCCTTTTGGCTAATGTATTTTTAATTATTATAATTTAATTATCAGTAATTTTTGCATGTCTGAACGCATATTTGACTAATTAATTAATTTATTGGGCCTACGAATGAATACTGTTTATTTAAAAAATAATTTACTGGATATTTAATTTTTTTTAGATATTTTTTCTTTTAAAACTTTCTATTTTTTGTTTTTTTCTCACAATTTTTTTTTTCATCTTTTTGATTAGTGGTCGATTCCTTTTAATATAACAAATTTTTTGAACATAGGTACGGGCCAAATTAGCTTTTATTTGCTTGTCTTGAAATTGGAATAAACGAGTTACAATATCTTCCAACTAACTATTTTTTCTTGATTAAATTAAGAATTGTGATGAACTTTTTCTAATTCAAAACGAGATCCTCTGATTTTTCCTTCTCTGACATGGTTAAAATTTTAAAATATCGATTCATAATTTTTATTTCAAGAATTTTAAGGTATCAGTTAAGACTACTAAATAATTATCAATCGCTGTAATGAAAATTTCTACATTATTTTGGATTTTCTATCATATTATAATCGATTACTTAATATTGCTTTATAGGTTGTCGAATTTGGATATGCATTTTTTGCAAATCGTAAACTTATCACTGTCTTCTCAGCAGCACGTTATCACGAAGATCTTTGTAATTTTGCTGCTGTTGTAATTGTTAGTTGATTAAAATTATTATCACCCAGAAATATTTGAACATTTCTTCATATGATAATTCAATATTTGCATGAAATAATAATTTTCAAAAATTGATAACAATTTTTAATTTCATGATCGATTTATTGGTTAAATTCAAGCATAGTTTTTATTCTCATTTATTATTTTTCCATTAATGTAAGATATTTTTTTAATAAGTACTGATGAAGAAATTTTCAAGTATCAGATGAATTTAAGGTACAATCATAATCCATGGCGAATAAATTTGACGTGAAATATGGTTTATAAGTTATAAAGTTCACGAAAAAAAAAAAAAGGAGATTTTGACAGGGAAAATGACGTTAAGAGATGTAACAAACGTAAATATTAATTATCAAAAGTTGCCTAAAAATATTAGAAATATTTGAAAACTAAATGAGAAAGTATTATTTATTGATTTCAGGTGGATAGTCGTCTCGAATTATCATTTGTACAACTTAAGCCAAGTGAATATG